>ML807284.1:161467-212488 GCA_009831015.1 Picea engelmannii
TTTTGTTTTTCATTCTTATGGCATTATCAGAGTATTATGCATTTTATTATGAATTGTGGATGGAGAATGAATGATAATGGTTTACGAAAGATAAAATGTATGGAGTGGTTAATCATCAAGTTCCCTTAAACTTTTTAATGAATTAAAGAGTCTTAAATCAATTTTACCTCAAGTTTACCTTCACTTTAATGTGCACTATAGGTTGATGAAGTGGAAGATGAATGGGAGTTCATGCTGGCTGAAACTGAAGATTACGCTGAGCAAGACTCAGAGATGCTAGATATCTAGGAGAGAGCCGATGAATGTTGATCTGCTGAGATTCCTTTTGTCTCTCTCTTTGTTTTCCCCCACACCTGATGGTTTGCATGTCCTCATGCAAACTCTTATTAGCACACAAAAAATTTTGCAAGCTAAAAGAAGACTATGTGGAACTGGTGCATGTTGACAAAATGATGGAAATGAAGTATGCTAAATCTGAGGGCTACTGAAAATATCTTGCAAAAATTACCCTCGAAAAAGATTTAAATTTATGTACTGTTGGTACAAGAACCTACTGGTGGTTTCTGTACCAGCAGTACTGAAACAAAAAAATCTAAAAGAACTAAACCAACATTGTTATTATGAGAGAAGAAATAAACATTGATGTTATGCCAAAGAAACAACCAAAACTTAAACTTTATCCATGCTTATAAATTTGGAAATGAAATTAATTTTAAAACATTACAAGCATAAAGGGAATTCCTAAATTACTTATTACATATGATTTCATCAATCATTAACAAATTTATGTTCAATAAACCATGTAAATTATGATGGGGAATTTTTCCTCTCATCCTTAAATAGGAAAACACGAGGAGACAAGTGGCCTTTAATAAATGAGAAACCGATAGGAAACTAGTCATCCCTATTTAATTTCTTAGAGAATTTAAGTCATTGAAGTAATATTGATAATTTCACATTTGAGTTTATTAGATTCTTACAGTTATGGGTCCCACTTCTAGGACAATGATATCCTAGGTATGAATGACAGGGTCTTAAGACCATCTTACATATATTCTCAAATGACAATTAAATGTGGTTCATTAGCCCTTTTGTTCAACCATGCATGCTTCTTCTTAAGGATTTATGAAAGTATATTATTCATACAGACAAATATAGATTAGACATAATTAAAGATATCAAAATCAGAACCCATTGCCAACAAGCTTGTTCAATACTCCGATGGGATAATTTTAACATCTAAGAAATATCCTCCCCATGCAGAATGCCCCATTTCCCACGAGCCTGTTCAATACTCTGATGGGTTTTCCTAGTTATACGACAAGCCAATACCCGCTTCCAACAGACCTATTCAGTATCTTGATGGGTTAGCCTCTTACACCCATTTTCCATCAAAGGCTTTTGTCCCAAACTTTACCCTTAAGATAAAATTTATAGATTATTTTCATATGGGTGAATGGGGAAGCATCTTTGAAAACCTTTTTACATGATGGGATGGTATTGGGTTGGAAGATATTTTATAAATTGCCCATAAAAGATTGTTCGTATGAAAAATAGATTTATGTATTGAGATTAGTCGAAATACATATCATGGTCAAACTTACTTAATGTGTGGTGAATGAGGCCATGAGAAAATGACCTAAAGGTGTCTCTAGTCCCCAAGTTCATCTTCTCCATATAAGATTGTGTTCCCTCACAAGTAGAAGTTTCATTCACTCTCTTGCTACTATTTGATAAGAATGCTTGGATAACAAGTTCTGATATGAAACTAGGATTTACAAGTTACCTATGAGAATCATTATGTAGACCTTAAAGATTTTGTAAATCCCCATAATATTTTAAAGATTAGGCTTATGAACAACTGTTATTATTAATAGTCGGAAATATGTATGTAATAATAAGAAGAAATATCCTAAGTTGTTTTGGTTTCTGATCTTTATGTAGTTCATTTATTTGGAAAGAAACATGAAAACATGTTGCATTTATTTAGAACTAAGTTAATTAACATGCAACTTTTATTTATTACTCTATCCTATCTAAGAATATGAAAACATATTTCACGTGTAAGAATATTTCTAGTGTAACCATGTGCGTAAAAATATTATGAATATACTCACATTTAGGTTTGAACAATATACTTTAATAAGTACCCGAACCTGAGGAACCAACCGTCTTGAATGATAGGATGTAAAGAGTTGTCGAAGAAGAGAGTGGTAGCTCAATTTGGTTGTCCTCTGGAACCAATGTTCAATGTAATCTTGATGTTCTTGGTTCACTTTCTCATTTATACCACTCTACATGTCTCCCTCTATCATGCCACACAAATCATCTTCTTTTGGATGGTTTATCTCTTGGATGCATATTGGATCTGGCGATATGCATGTCAAGAACTCCTCGATCTCAGGTTCTAGTGGTTTCTCTCCATTGAATGATTCTTCAGTCTCCTCTACAGGTTGGAAAGGGTGATCAAAGGAGGCTTCTAGATCTTCTTGTGGATGTAGCTCATGGAAATCTTGCTTTTCTTTCACTTCTGAGAGGCAGACAGGTTCTTGACCACTGTCAATATTTGTTCTTTCTGTGAGGCAGAGATTGAGATCCCAGTTACTGCTAGGATGGAGAGAGTTCTTCCAAACTATTGATCATATTTGAGTCCTTGTTGCTGGTTGATGGGTGACCTTGTTTCACACATGGACTAGTGTAGAGGGGGGGTTCTTATAGTGCCCAAAAACTTTTAAAAATACTAAAGAAATAAAAAGAAGCAAACTAAAAGAAAATGTAAGAAAATTGATTATATACTTGAAGCACCACCATGCTACTAGGACCGTGTTGTCACCAAGTTATATGTTCACACAAGTTATCTTCTCTTCTCATATATAAAAAAAATGGCTAATGCCAAAACACAAATTCTAATTACTAAAAGGAAGAAGACAACCTAACTTTGGAGCAACCCCACTAAAGTGGATGTGTGGGATCTTCCCTCAAGTCTTACCGTCTTCTCTTCGCCCTTAGGTTGTCCTTAAAATCACACCACACTTGCATGAAAAGAAACACATTTGTATAAAAGAAACAATCAAGGCTTTGGAGAAATACAAGAAACCTACCAATGCTCTAATCTCTTTATCACCTCCCTAGCAACAACGCTAAAAATGTGGGGCTAAATATATGCACTATTAATTCCCACATTAAATTATCAACCGAGGCTCGTAAGCTTCGAGGTGAAAGCACATGAAATGCAAGATTGGAGCCTAGTCTAGCCTAATCTAAAGCTGACAAAATGATCTTCAAACCCACACTGGAGAATTTAAATGTAAACTGTGGGAGATAAACACTAATGATTCATCATCGAGACACATGAATAACTTAGTGCTATAAAATCTTAGATCACAATCTTTCATGCACTCAGGTGATATTCGTGTGATTAATCATGAGTAGTTGACTTAAGTTTTTCGTCCTTCAATGGATTCCTGTAGTGGTTAGCTAAGCTATGGGAAAACCAAGTTAAAACAAACTAACTAAAGGGAAAAACAATCAAACAAATGGAAAATGAAATCTAAATTCAAACCATGCAATTGAGATGTTCCTCAAAGCTTCATCCAAGAATAGAAAGTTAGTTTTATTTATGTATAAAAATGAATATGCAGGTACATGATTAATTTTGTTTAGGTACAAGAATGTGTTGGTACAAGATTTATGTACAAGAATGAGATTACTTTGTATGGATCTTCCATTTAACTTTGCACATATAATTGTGATACTTAACCAAGACCAACAAATAACAATACCACAATATATATAATAACAAAACAATGCATTAACCTATAATAGTGATATGACAATACATAATCTATTTAACAAAACCATAAACTAATATCTAACACAGTAATTCACACAATATATAATTAATCAAAATAACTACAAATACAAAATAACAATAACAATTTGAAACAAATGTTTCTTACACAACAATAAACAAAAATGATAATACACAACACACCATAAATATTAATTAAATATTAACAAAACAATAAATATATATAAAGGAACAAAATCCAAACGAGATGGAATAAAATGATGTATACGAAATAAAATAATATATGTGAACAATACAATCACACATTTACCAAAGCAGTCCAAAATGTCATGAACAAAATAACCCCAATATAACAATGCATTATTTATAAAACAAGTAATGGAGCCCAGAACATAATGGACGGGAACAAAACTCATGTGATGTAGGTTTAACACGACATAAACACCGACACAATAATTAAAAATATGCACAAGAAGTACACAATAGCCTGGAAAAAAAGTGCTGCATTAATTAGGAGGACGAATAACCGTTAACCTGAGGAAAACAAGGTCGATCTGTCAGCATGAAGGTATGAAAGAGTAGTTGAAAGGCTGCGGGTTGGAAAATTAAATGGACAGATATGCAGCGTTATCAATTGCAGAGAGCAATGACTGATCTATCTGTGGGAAAACGAAGTGCCAGACAAAGAAAAATCGCAAGGTTGCAGGTGCTCTTTTTGAAGATTGATCTTGTGAGAATTCATAATAAAATTGTCAAACCGAAAAAATACAAAACTGAGATGAAACAACACACTTGAAACAGAGAGAAAAACAATGCAAACAAAATATAAATGGAACATAAATTAATTGCACTCACAATCTAACTAGCAGAGATAAAAAGGCAGATCGTTACCCAGGATAGAGGGGCCCTTCCCAACCTGGCTAACATTGCCGAAAAAGCTACCAGATCACAGACCGCTCACGCCAAAACCAATTCTCCATAATACCAGCCTATCATTGTGTTGAAATAAATCTCCAAATTACATTATTATGAGATGGTTCTCATATAATAATTTTTACAAAGAATAATCAATATGTTAATGATCTCTCCATTACAATCAATAAAATCTCTTTCTCCACATCATGATTTATAGATGCCAATCTCATGAGGATAAGATAGGATCAGATCGAAACAACCTTGAACAACTTGCATGAAATCTGGAAAATGCACCAATTTGGGTTTTTTTCAAGAACGTGACAGTGATTTCTCCAAAGTTGGCGTTGAAGACCCCACTAGATCTCCGAATCCTTTGTAATTTTCACAAAACTATTTTTGGGTTTTGTAGCCTGCTAGGTTTTCTAAAAACCAATTTGGCGGTGTTTCTGTATCTACTCCCAACGACACGTAAACCGAGGTGCAAAATGGCCATTCCAACTAATTTTCTGCTAAAAATCTGGGTGTGACAACTTTTGAAATCTTTGATTTTCTTGGAATCCGTGCATCCAAATCAAAACCTGTTTCCATGGGAGATAGATAACATTATTATCCAAAAACCCTTTTGGCATCCAAATCAAAACCTGTTTCCATGGGAGATAGATAACATTATTATCCAAAAACCCTTTTGGCTATTTGACATTTGGAGGTGTGAACAAGTTTCAAAAAATGATTTCACGCTCAAGTAGGTACTGAATTGATGCAGAATTGCCCCCGTTTTTCACCATTTGATCGATCTAGTTTTAACATGGCTGAAAATAGCATATAAATAGAAGTACAACCTTTCTTTGATTCGAACCAATCAATAATTCAAGTGATATGGTCCATGCAGGGCCAAAATAACAAATCAAACCAGAGTTTGACCACATAATGCTAAAATAACAAATCAAACCAGAGTTTGACCACATTATGCTGATGTTATATTGTGTGTGTTTGATTAGCAAATGGAAAGTAGATATATGTAGATGTTAGAGTTGGTACATGATGATTGTAGAATGTGTTGGTACTGAATCACTGTAATGGTATCGAAATAGGAACAATACAGGTACCTGGACATAGATAGTGCATGTATCAAAATAGGAACAATACAGGTGCCCGGACAGAGATAGTGCAGGTATAGGAACACTACAGGTAAAGGAATAGGGACATGTTGCTTGGACATTGAAAGATAGGATTAAACCATCATCGATAAAATCATGTTAAAAACATCCTTAATCACTTAAAAAGACAAAAAAACAACAATAATTAACCACAAGGTAGAATGGATGTAATCAATGGTAAGTGAAGGGATACTGGCTATAGAATGTATCAAGAGTGCGGGAATATAGCTTATGAATGGAGGTTTTACATGATAGAAAATATAACATATCTCGAGCCCAACACTCATCCAACAACAAGCTTGGGATTGTATAACTCCATATATAAACACCAAAAACAAGATATAATGCATGAAGTTAAGTAGAGCTTGGCTTTTGCATCTCATAAATTTCAAAATGATGAAAGAGGCTTTGCAGATAAGGGTTCCCATCTAGAATTGAAAGGAAGGAAATTAAATGGTAATGGGTGATGAAATGGAGGAGGGGAATACACAAATAGTATCAACCTCGGTTTCAAATCCACTCATGAAAACAACATATAGTGAAATCAATGCTAGTTTCTTCCATTTTTTAGAGCTTATCTTGTACCTTTCATCTAGATTTTGTGCCCTTGATGTTGAATCCATGGTGAGCTCGACCTCCTTAATATGAGAACAAGCACACACCGAGGTTCCTTTATTACAAGTAGCATAACCCCAATAAATATACCATGAAATATGGTTTATTTAGCAGAGTTCAACCCTTGCTTGTATGGGTAAGAATCTCATATGATAAGCATAGGAGGGTTGAATCCAACCAAACAATTTAAGTTTGGTTATATAGTAAAGGATAGCATAGAGTATATCATCCTCTAACACCATAAAAAAAAGCATCATAGAGGCTACGTTAGATCCAAAAATTCACCCTCCATACACCATTAGTAGCTAGGTTGAGCTTACCCAAAGCAGTAAGGAGAAAGGTCAAAATGACTAGCCAAACCAGGGTAGTCTCCATTGCATTATCAAAGAAAGAATCTTTGATGTTGGATTTTGATCCATAGTTGGAAGATGTCAATGCATCCATCATGCATGTATTATTATTAAGGTGATAGTACTTTGTGGCCAAGTGGCTCACTCTCCCTCAAGTATTTGCAACTTTACATTCCAAGGAGTCTCTCAAGGTGACAAAGCTATGAAACAAACATTTTCCCTTCTCCATCATTTAAGAAAGTTAGGAGGGTGTGGTTGACACCATAGTTTATGTCACTTAGGACCATCCCAAGCCACTCACCATTAACTACGAATAAAACTGATCATATGGTCATTATAATGCATAGATTAATTCATAGGTCACTTATACATGTGTAACTACATTCATTTATTTATAACCATTTGTTTTATAAGTCTAGGATATAAATTCACTATGAGTGGTAAAGAATAACATTATAAAAATCATAACCAAGTGCATGCAATCATATAACATTGTCCACTTACAACAAACACTTAGAATGAATTTTGAGTGTTATGTTAAGCAAATGTACTTGCAAGTACCCTGTATCAAGTCAAAACGATGGTACAACTACATATAATCATAACCATAATTAACATGTTGTAATGAACCATAAAAAGAATATCATCAACCAAGATATTCATGATGACATTGCCTTGATAAAAATAGAACAAACTATAGCAATCATGAATAATCACCCTAATAACTGAAAAAATACATAATCTTGCCACATCAAGCATCCTTATTACTATGGTGCACACACATTGGGGAGCATTAGTTACTTATTTAAGAAATAATTAACAATATGATTCTACCAATGGCGAGGTTCTAGAAATTGGGTGAAAGTCCCATAAGATCTAAATTAAGATTAGGGACATATTGTATTACTTTGCAATTAAATTGGCGTTGACTGGAAAATGGGTCAACAATACCTCCCATGGAAAATTGTTGAGGATGTGTTTCTTCAGCCATAGGCTTGCACTTAATTAATGTTGTGAAAAATTCATAAGTTGCACATAGTCAATTCAGTCAATGTGAGTGACACTAGGTGAGATTGTGTCAAGTCATTGGATGTGGTAGGGCATCCAGTATGTGAGTTGATCAAAGGTGAAAATTTGTCCTTCATGAGAGAATCTCATGACTCGAAAGAGTAAAGAAACCAAAGCATTCATGAAATGGATGTATCGTGTTGAAGGAGGAAAGTTTACTCCATTGGATTTGTCATAATTGTAACATTGTTGAAGACAGTATTACCACCTAACTCAATTGAGAGATTAGGCAGAGTCCTAGTTCGGTCACAAAGTCTATTGCCAAATTCTTGTAACTCAATCATTGGTGTAACAAGGGTGTGGGATGTGAGGTTTTTCCAAGTAAAGAGTGAAATGGTACAAGAGGAGGTCCCTTCATCCGCTTAACATCAATGAGTATAGAAGGGAAACTATGCAAACTTGAAATGAGAAAAACTAGCGAACAAAAACTTGTAGACCTCTCAAGTAACTGTTGGGGTAACAATATAGTGTACTTTACTATTATGGTTGCTAGAAAGTGTTTAAATGATTTTAGAAAGTCTCAAATCCAAACGAAGGAATAAGTAATGTATTCCTTCCCTATTGGAGTCATCATTCTATTATGTTTGATTTGTTTAAAGTATGTACCAAATGTACTCAACCAATAGGTTTGAAATTTTGGTGCAAATAGAAAATAAAATGAATGATTTGTGTGAGTGAAAAAAATTAAATAAATTACTTTCCCATGTGCAATCAACGGAAATCAAAAGATAAAGAAGAATCAAAACCTTAGGGTAGGCTTCTCAATGAGCCATCCTTTGATGTGAATAAAGAGAAGGTGAACTCAAATGAAGAATCCTCCTTTATGGACCCAAAAAAGATGACCATAAAGGGCCATCACTACAATTCTATCATGTTATCGTTATTTCAAATTATCAATACTAAATCTAAAGAGAAAAGCGTTCAAAAATTTAACCATGATTTTAATTGTGGGGAAGAAACCAAATTCTTTGCATAAATATGAATGGAAAGAAGATCACAAAAATAAACAATTTCACCTTATGTGAGCTTTGTAGGTGATCTCCAAGATCTCTCTTCGGGGGAGAGGGGTTCTTTCCATGTTGAGACTCTCTCTTTGATTTGGTGGTGACTAGCCTAAAATCTCTCCTCTTCATGCAATGGACAATGAAGAACACAAGTGAGTCATACCAACACCTTTAAGCATAATGAAGATACTTGCAACAAGAGCTTACAATATTTGGTTATACAATTGTAGTGTAATCTTGAATTCATTGAACTATTTGATTCCCTAAAGGATGACTATATTTATAGTATTTTCTTGGTGGAGGGTATGGGAAGTGGAGATGTTTCCTAATCCTTGCTCCATGAAACTACCTTACATAACTCAAGTGCTTCATCATGATTGTTGGAAACAACATGAATTGGGCATTCCCAAACTATAATTTTGCATGGAAGCAACATGGAATTTGCTAGATTGTGAAATTTAATGCATTAAGGATGTACAAGAGCCATTGTAAAAGTATAGAAAGACTACCCAAACCATGTGTGTTGTTCATGAACTCACGTGTCACATAGTCATCTTTTTGGTAAACTATTTCATTTAGCTTTTATCATCCATAGAAACATAAGGCTTCTTCATTGTATTGGTTTATATTGATAGTTGATGTTTTCAGTGTAAACACTTTCATTTGTACAAGTAGATGAAATGGTGTGATACCAATAGTATATTGCATGTTAAGTTTTCATAAATTATTAGTTGCTTTATTACTGTTGTCTTGACAAAAACATTGATCAAAGTTAAGGAATTGACAATGATAAAGAACAAACTTCATTTGTTTCAAGTACTTTTCATTTTCAATTATTTCCTTTTCTTTAATATACATTTCATGATTTTCTCCTTCAACATTTTTCATTCCAGTACTCCATGCCACTTGTGCACACATTGAAAGAAGCAAAGCCTCTTTCATACCAAAATATGCTCCCCACCTTATGCTTTTAATGATATAGGTGATTCAAAAATGGTTGGGAGAGTGACCTAGTTCCTTTGGTACTACTTAAAAGACAACAATCTTGGTCCATTTCACCAAGCTAAGAAATTTAAAATTAATCAAGTAATATAATCGACTAAATACTCCTTTGAGGAACCAAAAAAAATTATAGTCTTGGTTAGGACCATGGAGTTAGGAATCTAAACAACACTCCATGGTAATTTTTCATTGAAACATATAAATTTCCCTAAGGGACTTGAATTCCTTCTTAGCATGTGTATTTTACTAGTACAAAGGACATGCCATCTTTTTGGTGTCAATGATGAGGTTGGGCCAAAATATTTGCATGGGACCCCCAACTCATTCAAATATGTGTGTTTCCTAATTGGTGAGACTGGAAACCCCTTGTCCATGACTTGTGAACAATCATCCTAGTGACCAATCATAGGTTTATCACCAGGTGGCTTTCTCATGGGATTATTTGGGAACATGAGACAGATAATGAGAGCCCCTTGGATTTCATCACTTTCATCATAGCTTAGTATAGCCACTCTTTTAGACCTTCAATTGCCTTAATCAATGGGTTTGATTGTTGTCTTTTGAGACATTTGGAAGGCCTTTTTATCCATTGCAGATATATTGTGCTTTCTTAGCTTATCTTAGGCATGTTCTTGTTTCTTCACAAAAAACAACTTACCACCATTGGAAAGACACTTGAAAAACACTTTTTGTACCAAATGCACACTTTCTTCCTTTGGTGACATCTTTGGAAAATTATTCATACAACACACTACTTTGATAAGAACTTAGTCAATTTCACCTAGACCTGGAGCTTTAAGGTCATTGACACTATTGCAAGTTCTTCCTATCCTAATCTTTGGATTTTTGTTTTCCCACCTCCATCTAGCTTGTCATCTAGGAATAAAATTTCTTGGTGCACCACAAGTGATTATGTAACCATGTTAGGCTAAGGGGGATCTAGAGGATCTAGAGGACCTCCACTCCCGCCCCCTCTTCCTCATGGAGGGAACCATGTTCCCAAAATCATGACATTTATGGTGAGTATGAAACTTTTGGATTTGTCACATCTCATAAATGATCCTATCCAACATGATACCATTTTCTCAACCATTCCTACCAAGTTGTCATCAAATATCCCAAGTTCGAAGGTTGAGCTTAAGAGGACACATTAAACAATGTGACGACCTTTCATTTGTGGTTTTCCTCTAATATAATTATGCAAGATTATGTGCGATGTAGGTTGTTTCAAAGAACCATCATTGAGATCACCACCAAATGGTGCATTGAACTTCCTTCAGGTTCCCATGCCATGTTTGCATCCATTTCCATATTCTTCTTAAATTTTTTTCAAATACCAACCTACCATGACATAGGAGACGAGATCCTTACCATGAGCCTCTAAACCACTTCCACCCATATCATAGACCATATCCATGAGTGACATAGATTCAAAACATTCGTAATATTTCCATCGAAGACCCCCTCCTCATGGATTGGTTTTTGAAATCTCTCCTTTCTATTTCTAAAGACGTGACCACCACCAAGCCTTGAACTGAACAAGAGATGATCTTAAAATACCAACAATTTGACCTTTTTTATGCACAATCATGGTATTTATATATTATCATTTCAAATTCTCCTCATCAACTTGATCACAAACCACCTTTAGTAATGGGGGTATCACATGCAAATTATGTTATTATAGAGGGCCATTCACTTTCATCATGATCCAATAGTTTAGAAGCATGTCAATGTCCCTTAGGAACATCCTTTACAATAACTATTATGGCCATCCTAACCCTCCTTATTCTAGGACTACTACCTCCAATGGTGGACATGGTCCATCCATTGCAGATACAACTCTTATAGTTACCCCACTACTCATTATAGGCTCAATACATCGTATGGTGGTCCCCCACCTCAAAATCCATAGTTCCCTTTCTTATGTCCTCCAAAATGATAGTTCACCCCCCCTCCCCCCTTACCATAATCTAATATCAACTTGGTCCATCCTTCCTCACAATCTAGTCATATTTTTGCACAACAAAACACACCATGTCAAACCAATCAAAACCCACCAAACAAGCATAAGGAGAAGGAAAATAATCAACCACAAGTGAAAGGTGGAAACCAATAACATCACCCTAATAATTCTAGGGGAAACCCCACTCAAGTTCTAAACCAACCCGTTAGGGACCAATCATCTTAGGTTTTTCCTAACTAGTTACAAACCAACCATATCTACACTATTATATGACTATTGCACTCATCATTGTTGAAAAATTATTATGTTTCACCAGATACAAAGCTTACAGGGAAACCACAATAAGAATCCCCCACTTGGAAATGTTTGGTCCTCACAAAGGAACCCTCAACCTCCACCACCCAAAGTTTTACCAAATGTCTTATACCAACAAAATTTAGTGGTTTATGATCAATCCTCTATCCTCTTCTTCATCCAATACATCAATTGATGGACACCCTTCTTCCTAACACATCTACATGAACTTCTACAACATACAACTTCAAATATGAACTTGCACATATGGAATGCATAACCTTGAATCTACAACTAAGGACAATACCTAGCATATTCTGGTGGACAATATTTTATCCCTTGATCCACTATCAACTATGTGCCTCATGTGCCTAAGTTTCCTTACATAGGACTTAACACAACCTGCGTGAAAGGGTTGTCCATAGCTACAATATTGTCAATGATTTTTCTCAATCTCCTTCTACCATGTCAGCATTAGAAGTCCTTCAATCTTTCCCTTCCCAATAAAAGGCCTTCATTTCCATCCTTGGATCCATTGATCATTCATATTCTTAGTTAATGACATTTTATTTGCACAAAGCAAAGCCTAGGATCCCTCCTTCCACATTCCATATCCTAATTATGGTTAAGAACTTCATCATTCATCATTGTATTGCAAATAAAGTTTCTTCCACCTATATCATGGAGTCCTTGGTTTGGAAGTTATGATTCCCATAGTTGACCCTAATCACCAACATCCTTTGTGCCTATAAAAACCTCTCGTAACCATATGGGAGTTTTTAGAAAATTTCCATCAAATTCTCCGGTAAAACTATATTGATTGAAACTGAAGTTGTGGATTCCATACTTGATTACAACATCTTACTTAGGCACAATTACATGCTTATCATGAAGGTGGTCACCTAATTAGTATTTCCTACCATGTAGTTCACCCACAATAAGAAATTAGTCACCCTCAACTAGCTTACATATCACAAACCCACCCCACCTTCCAATCTCAACCATGTTTTACCCACCATATGGAGAACTCATCCTCCCTACCCCCTATAATTTTTGGAGTTGGTCCTTGGCATATGGCATGATCTCCCATCTATACGGTATCCTCTTTTTTCAAGGCACCACCCATTTCATTTTTGACACCTTCTCCTAACTCCAAAGGTGTTCTTAGTTCTCAAGGAAACATATGTTCCCTCTATATTTTCTCCACCATCATCAAGTGATGAAGAACTATCCCCTAGTGGGTCCCCTCTTTAAGAGACCATCCATCCAAAGAATCTTATACAATGGATTCCCTTTCTCTTTCCATCACCTGGCATAGTTGGGAACCCTATAATGGCCACCCTTAACCTTTCAAGTTAACCATTCTATTACCAAATTAGTTCTCCCCCTACATCCTAACCCTTCCACAACATGAGCCATTAGCTTGGTCTTCTCCCTTATCTCTCCCCATGGTGAATGTTCACCTCTTAATCAAAATCCACCGAAGATTCCAAGATGAAAGGCTAAGGCTCATGCAAAAAAGAACCATGGAATTATGGGAGATGATAGTATTGTTGGGGGCGCCACCATCCATAATCCTATCATATCCCCAGCTATAAAACCACACGATTTTTTCACTCAGACTCCCCATTCATGGCGGCTCAGGAAGAAATTTCAGAATTATGCAATTCTGGAAAAATTCAAAATTTCGGAAAATTGGGTATTTTTTTGTACATGACATGGAGGCCATGTGGCAGTGACGTGGTAGAGGTGACTTGGATTTCCACGGTGGTAGTTGGTGGCACAGTGGCAAGTGACATGGGAGCCACATGAGGTGGTGGTATAGCCAATACCATAAACCATTGTCGCATGGGAGGCAAAGCAGTTTTGGCTCAGGACCTTGTACCATGTGATACCAGTAAGGTCGTGCCACGTAGAAAGTGGTTTGAAATGTCAAAAACCTGAGGGTGTATCAAACCTCATGCTCTTTTTGGATGCGACATGGCCTCTCCACCGTCGATCTCATCCAATCTCCACCATTGGATCTAGGAGATATGCAAGTTTGCGCGCCAAGATAAAGGTGTGGGATGGGACCTACCCATCCATGTGACCAATGAAGAGGTGCCACATGGATTCTTCCAGTCAAGGTGGGACCCTTGTCCCATCCGGGGTCATAGGTGTGCCAGGTGGGCAGGCAGGGCCCGTAAAATATTAATATTTTATTAAATTCTAAGGCCAACATAAGAGAAAGAGGAGACAAAAGAGAGAGAACGTTGATGAAGCAGGCTAGGAAGACCAGGAGGGTGACATGGAATCAACTTAGGATGCCATGTGGACCCAAAATTCCACATTAGTATCCATGTCAGTAAAGATGCCACATAGGTAAAATTGTCCTTTAGTCTAAAAGAAAACAAGTCTAGAGCCAAAATATGATTTTGGCCATAATTTGAGCATATTAAGTCATATTAAGATGAAACGTTTGGGTTTTTTTGCAGTGAGGATATCCACAAATGTGCCTGAGAGGGCCATTGCCCATTTCTGCTTAGAATTGTTAGAAATTGCAAAATAGTGGTTTTTAAAGATCTGGGTCCAGATCATGGGCAAAGATCTAGATTATGCTAAATTTCTTGGAGAGAGTCCAGAAAGTAGAAATGGAAATCAACCATGAAGGAATTGAATAAATTCTAAGGAATTTGGAATAGGGATGCTGAAATAGGGAAAAATCCACTATTCCAAACCACTTTTGGGGGATTTTCAGGATTTTCTGAGGAGGAAAAGGGTCCCTGAATGGAAAAAATGGAAAATTTTATTTACTCAACATTTTGTATACTCATCGAGCCAGAAAAAATTGGTTTAGTTAATTTTTTTTCAGAAGTGCATAGTTTGGGAGATAACCAGTTTGGCTAAAAATTCGAAGTCTGGAAAAAAGGGTGAAAAATGACAAAGTTTCCATTTCCATATTGTTGTAGTTTTTTACTAGAGCATCATATTGACAATATGAAAGTTGTTATGAATTACCTGTCATCATTAATAGCTATTTATCATACAAAATTCTCCCTATTTCCTGACAAATCTATTTGTACAAGTGACATAATTTGGTGTCTAGGATAATTTGCACCAGAATGAAGAGTGTACCAAAGGGATAAATTAGCAATATTCAGATAACTGTAACTTTATTAGGTAAGGTGCATTGTATCCATTTATTATTCTATGAATAATTAGAGTATTACATCCACCCCTTTTTTATAGTTCTCATGGGGAATAAGGTGCAAGAGTAAATCACTCGGTGGATGAGAGAGTGAAAAGTCCATTATGTGCAATTTTGTTCTATATGGATGCAATTAGACTCCAATGAGAGGTAATCCATAAAAATTAATTGGATTCCAGAAATGGACAAAGTTTGTGAATAGTTGAGATAAAGGGAAAAAGGGTATCATAGGTGGATGCCAAGCTAGTTTGAGTATATTCCTCAAAGAACTATGACAAGAATGAAAGGGAATTGTTGATGCATATAGAGAATGACAAGTATATTGCGAGTGTATTGAGTGCATTTACAAGGTAGAATGGGATGGAAAGTCAAGAAGAACACAAATAGGGAAGTGTTCTTTAGAAATGAAATTCCCAAGAAGACACATGAGGAAGAAAATGGTTATATGCTTGACATGGTACGAAGAAGAGATGGAACCTAAAAGGAACTATCTCAATTGTACAAGGAAGTAGGTCAAGATTGTATAATTGTTTGAGGAATCAAAGAATTGTAGAGGGAAGTGCAGGACTATAGAGAATGCATTGAAAGGTTGAAAAGGACTCAGAGTAGTAGAGCCAAGATTAGTGTTCAGTTGCTACATAGTTTGAATGGATTGCAAAGGAGAATCAATAGAAACTCTCACATGAACATGAAGCCAAGATGTGAAGGATGTCATTTGTATGCATCGGGAGTTAAGGGGGACTCCATAGCCTTGAAGGTAGAGATACGGTGAAGGTGGAAAATCTTGCAGCAAGAAAAATTAATTGTTAAGCTATGACTTAGCTACTTGTGTATAAAAGTATTTAGAGAAAGAAAATTTCTTCTATTACCAGAGTGTGTAGTGGAGTTAGGGTACATGAGCAAATGGAGTGTAGCACTCCATTTGGAGCAGAGTGGTATTGATGGCCAAGAAGTGCTTCACAGTGAATCACTCAATGAAGTGAAGAGAGGTATTTAAAATTGAGTAAATCCAAGGATAGTAAAAGGTATTAGAAAATATGACATAAAATAAACATTTCAGAATGTTGAAGTTCCAGTCAATGAGAATGGTATTTTAGGATTGGTTTGGTTAATGAAATGGGGATTGGTTAATTTGATTGTAGTGTTAAAATTCAGCTGGAGTAGTGCATGTTACAACACTATGAATATTGAGAATTTTAGCCAAGATGTTAGGACATGATTTTATACATAAGGGAAGCAATTGTGAGATGGCAACACTAGTGGATCTAGTGGTTGAAAATGCAGAATGGCCAAGTGGGGCTTGTATAGAAGGTTCAGAATAGGGACTAGTGATGCAAAGATGAGAGGAATGGCAGAACACAGAGCAACACAGATCTACATGATTTCAAGGACAACCATCTACAACAACAACAACAATAAATAAATAAAGTTGAAATAAATATGCATTAGAGTGAATAATGGAAGGGATGCATGATGCATATAATAAATCTAGAATGCATGTGCATGGAGTAGGCACGATGACATTGAATGATTAATGCATACTGATGTGAATTTGTGCATATGGACATGTATATGGCATGAGATTAGATTGAGAGTAATCTACTGATATATATACATGGATTAATGGTGTTGTGATATTTGAATAAGACTAATGATGGATTGTGTATCAAGGAAAATGTGTATAGCATGGATGGAGATGTTGATGATGTTGCTGCATATGATAGCTATCCATGTGAAGACAAAAAGGATGGTAAAATGTTGATAAAGGGTCGATAATGGGAGCTTGAGAGCTTCTGCAAAGTGCCAGTTGATCAGGTGGACCGATTAATGTAATAAGAACCATGCATGTATGCATTTGGGGCTGTTATGATGCATAATGATGAAGGGAATTGAGGTAAGAATTCCCTCAACTAAATTTTCTAGTATTTGAAATTGATGAAAAGGACTTGAGTATACACATGATAGGTAATGCTTGAATGCATTTATGATAAATTTAATTGCATATTGTGTTATGCTGGTTATGCATTTGTAACCAAGTTGAGTTAGGAGACATTAATCCTATTGTATCAATGAATTCCATTATAGATGGTCATGTATGAGGCCATGATGTGGTTGGAAATGGAAAGGATATAATGCCATACAAATGCATGATGGTTTTTCCCTGTATAATTGATATTTGTGTTGCAACCTCTTTGCCAACACGATAGATCATGCATATGATGTAGATGTAATGATTGTCATAGGTTATGCATTCCAAGAGGAAGTCTAGCATCAATTTGGCATTCTTCTGTGGAATAATACCTTGGAAAATGATGGATCGCCTGAGGAAGTGTATAACAGTAAAAGAGATTCATGAGCCTAAAGGGTGAGTACAACATGAAGAAGCAAGTTGTCAGGATTGTAGAAGAAGCAAGTTGTTAGGATTGCAGAGGAACCAATTTGTTGGGCCTGAAGAGTGAACTCCTATGTAGGAGTTGCACTGTGAAAGAACTGGGTTGTCAGGCCTGAAGAGTGAACTCCTATGTGATTTGCATTGCAGTAGCAACGTTATTGTTAGTTATTCTCCTAGTATTTTTCCTAGCATTGAGTTTCCATTGAGTTCCTAGTAGTGAGATTCCTAGTCACCTGTGCTAGAGAGGCCTTGATAAACGAATGGAACAACCCGATGGATTGAGTACAATGAAGGGGGCACATTCCTTGGGTCATCCCTGATAAAATAATGGTACATCTCGATGGACTGTGAGCAGTGAAGGGGGTACATTCCTTGGGTTGGGTAGGTTGGTGGAAGAGATTTGGTGGAAATCAGGATAGTTGTAGGAGAATGCAAGTGGGTTATGTATTTATGGTTTTTGGGGCCGAAGTTCCTATGTATTTATATTTAGGATGGAATTCTTGTGTGAGATTGGCCAGAGAGCGTATATGTTGTTTAATGGCTAGAGAGATGAAATCGTAATTGTATGAACATTGTATGGTGTTGTGCATTAAGGACAATGCAAAAATAATGGGGAGGGGAATGTAACATCCCTGGTTCTAATCCCCACAAATTGTAACATCATTGTATAAATGTGAATTAGGATTGCGAGTTGATATGATTGGGGAAAAGAGCCCATATTGATCAATATGGTTGGGGGTCAAATTGTATATTATGAACATTAAAATGATTAATACAAGTAGTAATAATTGGTTGCAATATGAGAGGGATGAAAATTATGGGGGGCTATGATTCTAGAAGAGAGAGGGGTCCAAGGGGGATTTTATTCATAGGAATTAATCCAACCCAAATTCCTGAATTATTATCTTTGTGTAAACCTTCTATTTGTTGTTTAGTATTCCCAAAGCCAATAATTTATTTCATGTAAGAGAGTGGGTGTGAGAAGTCACATCCCATAGTTATTGGGGAGCATGGGGATGAAGTACAATCAACATTGGGCAGCGCGAGTAGTTAACTGACTTGGGAAAAAGGAAATTTGTATGGCCAAAGAAGAGAGTTTTTGCATGCAGATTTTGGGAAACAAGAGAAGAGATGAGTGTTGAGAAGAGCACCAGCCATGTTGTGCTTGAAGGAAAAAAATGTTTGGTTGTATTTTGTGCTTTAAATGGGGCATGTGCTCCTGTAATAATAGGTTGTAATCCTATAGTGCATGTATTGTAGAGGAAATGGCTCAAGAGCCTTGTGAAGGTTGTTGTGAGCACTCCTGAAGTAGCTGATAGTTCTTGGAGTCCTCAACTGAGAGACTCTTGTCCAACCAAGTGCATTGAAAGCCTTGATAAATGAATGGTACAACCTGAGGGACTGAGATCAATGAAGTGGGTATATTCCTTGGGTTGTGAAGGTTGGGAGGAAGAGAGTTGGAGGATTGGAATTGTAGTAGGAGTATAACATGGGTTTTGGGGTTGTTGAGTGTGGAGAGTGGATAGACAAAGGGCTAGATCTCCTTGTGGACACATAGTCTCAGCTCGAGGGTGTCTTGTTTTTGAGGGAAAATGAACAATAATTCCTATGGTTGGGAGGTTTATCCTTCGTAAACAACCATTCGGTTAATTATTAATAGATAAGTGTTCTGTTGTTTTTAATTTGATTATTCTGATGTGTAAATTTTTATATGCATGTTGTGGATTTGTTGGTTTAATTGAAAAATTGAATTCATGTTTTAATATTCAAGTTGTTATATGCATGATGTTTTATGGGCCTGCTTCCCCTGAGGTTATTTTATATTTATGGGGGCATTTTTCAAGTTTTTCATTTGGCATACTAAGTCATTTTCCGCAGTGATGAGACTCAACTTGGAAGGCTAGACACGTTACAATAGCATAGAGTAGATCACCCTATAAAACCATCAACAACGCATCATAGAGCCTATGTTAGATCCAAAAATTCACCCTCCATACACCATTAGTAGCTAGGTTGAGCTTACCCAAAGTAGTAAGGAGAAAGGTCAAAATGACTTGTCAAACTAGGGTAGTGTCCATTGCATTATAAAAGAAAGAGTCTTTGATGTTGGATTTTGATCCATGGTTGGAAGATGTCAATGCATCCACCATGCATGTATTGCTATTAAGGTGATAGTACTTTGTGTCCAAGTGTCTCACTCTCCCTCAAGCATTTGCAACTTTAAATCCCAAGGAGGCTCTCAAGGTGACAAAACTATGAAACAAATATTTTACCCTTCTCCATCATTTAAGTAAGTTAGGAGGGTGGGGTTGACACCATAGTTTATGTCACTTAGTGATCTATAAACATGAGGCTTATAGGATTATAACATATTTTCTTCTCTCTTTAGATATTGGGAAAGACTTGATCAACCAAGCCATGAGTTGAGTCATCCCATCGATTGGACTGGATCACCCAAGTCGAGTCGACCAAAAGAAGAGGAGTTCGACTAACCAAGTCGAGATGGAATTCATGTCAAATATTGATTCAGGTCGAAGGGATGAAAGATAAGTCATATATCTGCAAGTCAAGTCGGCTGAATGTCTAGTCGACCAAGAGGTGTGAATCAACCAAATGAATATGAATAATTTAATTTAGTGAAATGAGCTAACTAACGGTAAGCAAAATAGATAAAAGGGTGAATTCAATGACCAACTATTAATAAAACATCTGAAGGTTGGATTTGGTGACTAACTGTCGAGAAAGATGTTTGGAGGGCGTATTTGACAACCGACAATGTAGGAAAACGTTTGGGGCAATTTTTGGTAACTCACGACACGTAAAAATGTATGGAATTCGATTATAACATTCACTGGAAGAGAAAAACGTTTGAGAAGTTGAGTTGGGAATTCAACAATAGTGAAAAATGTCCGGGGTGAAATTGATAGCTGACTAAATTGAAAGAACATGTATTTGATTCATGGGTAGTTACTCAATGCCTAGAAAACCCCATATTTCAAAGTATGATCCATATATGATTTATGGGCAAAGGAAAACCCCCCAACAAAGTCAAGAATGTGAAACACGACCTACGAACAACTTGTGGACACCGAATAATAGAAGACCTGACTCTGGGAGTGAGAGAGAATCCCCAAAGACTCTTAAAATGAAATTAGAAGCCCCTAAGTGAATAATAATGGCTCGGGAAGGATGGTGGTTGATTTCCAACTCCAAAATCAACGCACGTGTATGGTTAAAGAGTTTTTAGTCTATCTTATTGACCCATGGGGACCATATTCATATACAACGAGTTCAAACCCAAATTCGCACAAAGTTCTCTTTGCTAAACAATACACATATAACCATTAAAACTAAAATACACTCCATCAACCATCCATTAAGTTATAGTGTAGACAACTCCATCCATAAATGACGAAATTCAAAGACGACTAACACACATAGAACTCATAATTTACCTTGGAAACCCAAATGGAAAAACCATCATTCCGTTGGCTTCAATCAAGCTCTTTCTTCTTCAACAATGGGCAAGTTACAGGCTCTTTGGTTCTTCCCTATTCTTCTCAGTAATGTTTGGGTAGTCTCTCTACATTAGTCACAACCAAAGAAACATTTTCTCATTGTGGGGAAACATAATATAGAAGACTGAGTCGAGAGAGAGGATAGTTGGAAAGTTAGGCGTCCCCAATGATCCAACTTCTCTCTACTCTGTTTCTCCTTATTTTCTTTGTTTGTTTGTCTTTTCTCTCACATGGAAAGGTCTCATGAAAGTGTTATTACTCCTTTACATACAAAAATATTCTTCCCCACTCTGCATCCATTACATACAAAATGAAAATCAATCATAATGACATGGGGCCCTTCACGCCAACAGATTGACCTCTTTATTCATCCATAGCTTTAAAATTTGTCTATGTTGATCATATTAGATCTGCGTCGATAGCCAATAGTTATTTTTGGATCCAATTCAGATCACTTAGGACCATCCCAAGACACTCATCATTAGCTATGAATAAAACATATCATATGGCCATTATAATACATAGATTAATCCATAGGTCACTTATACATGCGCAACTACATTCATTTGTATAAAACCATTTGTTTTATAAGTTTAGGATGTCAATTCATGAGTGGTGAAGAATAACATTGTAAACATCATTACCAAGTGTATGCAATCATATATCATTTTCCACTTACAACAAACACTTAGAATGAATTTTGAGTGTTATGTTAAACAAATTTGCTTGCAAGTACCCTGTATCAAGTCAAAATGATGTTACACCTACATATAATCATAACCATAATTAACATGTTATAATGAACCATCACAAGCATATCGTTGATCAATATATCCATGAGGACATTTCCATGATAAAAATAGAAGAACAAACTATAGAAATATGAATAACCACCCTAATAACCGAGGCAAGATACATAATCTTGCCACATCAAGCATCCTTATGACTTTGGTTCACACACGTTGGGGATCATTAGTTACTTATTTAAGCAATAATTAAAAATATGATTCTACCAATGGTGAGATTCTAGCAATTGGGTGAAAGTCCCATAAGATTTGAGTTAAGATTAGGGACATATTGCAATACTTTTCAATTAAACTAGCGTTGACTAGAAAATGGGTCAACAATACCTCTCATGCCAAATTGGTGAGGATGTGTTTCTTAAGCCATAATCTTGCACTTTAGGTGTTTCCAAAAATGTTATGTTTCACCTGATACAATTCTTACATGGAAACCATAATAACAATCCCCCAATTGGAAATGTTTGGCCCTCACAAAGGAACCTTCAACCTCCACCACCAGAAGTTTTACCAAATTCCTTATACCAACAAAATTTAGTGGTTTATGATCAACCCTCTATCCTCTTCTTCATCCAATACATCAACTGATGGAAACCCTTCTTCCTAAAACATCTACATGAACTCCATCAACATACAACTTCAAACACACACTTGCACATATGGAATGCATAACATTGAATCTACCAGAAAGGACAAGACCTAGCACATTCTGGTGGACCTTATTTTATCCCTTGATCCACTACAAATTATGTGCCTCATGTGCCTAATTTTCCTTACATAGGACTTAACACAACCCACATGCAATGGTTTCCCATAGCTACAATATTGCCAATGGTTTTTCTCAATCTCCTTTTTCCATGTCAGCATTAGAAGTCCTTCAAAATTTCCCTTCCTTGCTTTGGAAGTTGGGATACCCATATTTGACCCTAACCACAATCATCCTTTGTGCCTATAAAAACCCCTCCTGACCATATGGTATTTTTCATAACATTTCCATCAAACTCTTTGGTGAAACTATCTTGATTGAAACTGAAGTTGTGGATGCCATACTTGATTACAACATCTTACTCATGAACAATTATATGTTTACCATGAAGGTGGTCACCTAATTGGTATTGCATACCATGTAGTTCTCCCACAATAAGAAAGTAGTCACCCTCAATTGGCTTACATATTACAAACCCACCTCACCTTCCAATCTCAACCATGTTTTACCCACCATAGGGATAACTCATCCTCCCCACCCCCATATTTTGTGGAGTTGGGCCTTGGCATATGGCATGATCTCCCATCTATACCATATTCTCTTTTTTCAAGGCACCACCCATTGCATTTATGACACCTTCTCCTAACTTAGAAGGTGTTCTTAGCCCTCGAGGAAACCAATATTCCCTCTACATTGTCTCCACCATCATCAAGTGATGAGGCATTATCCCCTAGTGGATCCCCTCTTTAAGAGACCATCCATCCAAATAATCTTATACAATGGATTCCCTTTCTCTTTCCATCAAATGAAATAGTTTGGATCCCTATAATGTCCACCCTTAACTTTTCAAGTTAACCATTGTGTTACCAACTTGGTTCTGCCCCTACATCCCAACCCTTCCACAACACAAGCCATTAGCTTGGTCTTCTCCCTTATCTCTCCCCATGGTGAATGTTCACCTCGTAATCAAAATCCACCTAAGATTCCAAGATGAAAGGATAAGTCTCATGCAACAATGAACCATGGAATTTTGGGAGATAATAGTATTGTTGGGCACACCACCACCCATAATCCTATCATATCCCCACTTAAAAAACCACATGAAATTTTCACTTGGATTCCCCATCCATGCATCAATGTGCCCTTTGTTACATTTAGGTCACTCTACTAATCATTTTCACAAGCTCCCATAGCTTCACCAATTGGTTTGTGTTCTCCCCATTTTGTCTCTACCCCCCTTTCTATTGGATCCTCCCACACATGATGGAGGTACAATCACTCACCATCAAGGCCAACCCACCCCTCTGCAACCTCATACCACCTTGCTTTAGGGTAACATTCATACACAATCCATGGAGTATTTTTTCATTACCCATGATTGTCCAAACCTTCTATCCCTTCCCTTCACCACTCCCTTGCTTCCATCTAAAAGAAACCCCCCATGAAATCTCCCACCCCCTACCCATGTAGTGTTGTCCTATTTCTCATTCCACATGATATCCACCTACTCCTTTTCTTGGGCCTCCACTTTGCTGAGTGTTTTCAATTTCTACCCACCCAAGTAATGTCCCCCCTCTACATCTATGAACTTTACCACTCAGGTTATGTCACGCCTTCCATCAATGAGACTCCATATGTCTCACCATCACTGGATACTTTCCAAGTCATATTCTAATCCTTGGTCCCATTCGATGAAGGACCTCATGTATAGTATATGGTTTATGTATTCATTTTTTTATCACTCTTACATGTTCTATTGTATGTGTGCAGGATATCATCAAAGGAATCACTTTTTCACGCATATTTGGTGGTCCCACTTCAGGTATATTCTCTACACTAACATATAGGTTTAGGCTTTCCCTTTGCAAAAATGAAAATGTTAACCCAAGAAGAGAGTTATAGAAGCATAAACTTGAAAATAAAAATCATAGTCTAAGAAGAGAGTTAGAGAAGAAAAAAGAAGAAATGGATGAGACGGATGACATGGTTGTTATACTAGAAAGTCTAAATGAAAAGGTTGAAGAGTATGCATAAGAAATGTCATATTGTAGCCCACCTACCAAAGTTTGTAAAGTTTACTTGAAGGAGTCGTGGTTTAAGTTTTTATTACAAATAATTTCCTCTCATCTTCCCTCCGAATTAGAAAATAAAAAAGAATTATGTGAGGCTTATTTTAGTTGTACTGAAAAAAGCAAAACCTGCTATGTGACTTCTATTTAATTAATTATGCAGTTCCACAATCTCTCATATGGTCTCCTAATCCTTATGTATAATATGTGCAACTAAGAGCCTTTGTCTCTTGGTTGCAAAATGTAGAGAACAAGTTTGACTAAAAGTAGAGGTACATGGTGGAGGAGTTCACAACCAATTTATGGGTAAGAGTCGAAAGTACAAAGCTAGCTTCTTTGGTTTAGTTATGAATGTTGAAAAGTCATCCTTTCCATTTAAGGATTATGTCTATCTAAAGCACTTCAATTGGTTTAGTTATGATTGTTGAAAAGTCATCCTTTCCATTTAAGGTTTATCTCTATCTAAAGCACTCCAATGATGGATTGGAACCCTTCCTAAAACAATGATTATATTACTAAGTTTATGCTACAAAGCCTCCTCAACCCATGCAACCCAAGAATCATTAAGAGGGAGTGCATCACCCATTTCACGGAAATCCAACATGATGTGAGGTGGCCCATGAAAGTATCCAGGATTGTCAACGTTGAGTTTAGAACTCCATAAGCCAGCCATGACTTAGAGTGGTTCTAAGTGTAAAGAGACATTTTGTTTACTTCCAGGAGGCTCACATATATGTGAGCAGGATTGTCAACGTTGAGTTTATAACTCCATAAGCCAGCCATGACTTAGAGTGGTTCTAAGTGTAAAGAGACATTTTGTTTACTTCCAGGAAGCAATTGAATGAAGTCTAGAGTTCCCTATGATTTATCTTAGGGGATCCAAACTCCCTTTTTTGTATTTAGATAAGTTGCAGTGGCTTGAGTAGGTTTTTAATTTTCCAATTTTATTAGAGAAAGTTTGAGCTATAGATGCAATTCAATATTCTAATTCCAGTTTTTATTGATTAACAAAATTCTTGTCACTACAAATATAAGTTAAGGTTTCATTTAGGGATCCATCAACCCTCCTTGAGTCAAGTCCCACTCAAAGGAGGAAAGTTGAATAATCCCTATGTTTATTGTTTAACTATTTATTATAGTGTGACTATATTCCTAGGCCCTTATAGTTTTCTTTTATTTTTCTCCTTTTAATTAATCTAGTAATTCTTGTTAGTTTTGTTATTCCATCCTTAGAACCTTTAAACAATGTTCATCTTTAGCTAACATCAATTGAATAGATAATGGCTTAGGATAATTATTTTTGAGAAAATTTTATTGAAATTAATATCGAATGAATGTGGAATTAGTGCAATGGATATTCATGTTGACTCTCAACATTCATAAGTATTTCTATGTTCAATAGTTGCATTGTAGATTATAGAGCATTTAGTGCTCTTCGAATTAATACTTCTCTTTGGTTGTAAATATTTTGGTTTGCATATACAGTGCACAATACCTCTAAGATTTACACATCTTAATTGATAATTAAAGTGAGCTTCTAAGATTCAATAGTTTTATTGTTGTGATTTAGCAACCCATCAAAGAGCATACTCCCATATGAAAAAGGCTTTGTGTTATTTGATGTGTACACAAGTGGTGTAAAAAAACTGAAATGAAATGTTGAAATGTAAATTGTAGAAAAGGGAAAAATGTAAATGATAAGTACTTGAAATAAATAATGTCATTCATTATCAATGTAAATTCCTTAACTTTAAGAATTTTTTAGGCAAACAACAACAATAAGGGAATTATGCACATATTACTTCCTCAACAAGGAAATGGGTTTAAAAACTAAATTTCTAAGGCAACCACTTGGTCTTAAAACCCTACATAAATCACAAAATGTGCACTAGAGCACCATTTCCGAAGTACAAAACTGTTTGAACTACTCACTGCGTAGATGTGCTAAACAATCTTTGACTAATGATCATTTTTCTAGGATTTTCTAGGATTTTGAAAAAAGGAAGAAAATTCAAAATTCAAAAAGATGGTACGTGATAGTGGTGGGTTAGGGATAAATAGCAATCTAAAAAAAGATACAAACTCCTCAAAATAAAAAAGAAATCCTAAAAATAAATTGAGGAATATATTTGGTGATCAAGTCCAGAGTATGGTCACCATTTTTCTTGTGGATTTTTGGTATGTGTATGTGTGTACCGAAAGACCTTTCTCAATTGGTTGTAGCAGTAAGGAAGGCAAGTAAAAGAGTGAACAAGAAACCAATGCTATAAAATCTATCCCCTAAACCTATGGACTAACTAAACATCCACTTAAACATGCATTCAAATGAATAACACTTTTCTTTGGGTGGGGGGAGAAGATAAGTTATTTATTAACTAATGGAAAGGAAATACAACATGGTTGGCAACACTTGAGGGGAGTCTTACATAAGTGGTCTCTATGTGCAAGGGATATTTGGTTCCTTTAATAATATCTCTCTGATCTTTCCATAAAATTGCAACACTTTCCCTTATGCAATGGTCACTTTAGAGGCAAAATTGGGTAGCACGAGGCTAAGGAAACATAATAATTATGAGTGGAAGCAAGGTTCTTCTTAAACTTTAGCAAAATATTGGCAAGATAACCTTAGCACAAAACAAGTTATTGAAATGGAGGAAAATATCTCTCATTTATAGAATTTCATGGAGGTGAAATGCAATTAGGAGTCAAATCTTGGCACATGTCTCACCCATGTGATTTCATGCAAATCAAGGATGGCCTTGTACCCTGCAATTCAATGAGGTTGATAGACTAGTATGGGCTTCCTTTAATCCACCAAGCTCTTGTGACGACTTTAGCATTTAATGAGTCATGGAATTGGCATGAATTATGCTCCTTTGGAGATGGCACCTAATGAACTGAGAGGTCGCAAAGTCCTCCTTTTGGTCAAGTTTGAAGGTTGACTTCTAATTTTGGAGCATGATTAAACTATCCTCCATAGTTTTGGGTGAATTAGGTAGAGTTAGTGCCAATTTGGGATATATTTGATTAAAATCAGTTAGGTGTTTCATGTGGATGAAATTAATGTTATAATAGATTCCCTTGATGTGTGAGGTTAGGAGTGTATTCTATAGCCAATACATAATGTGTTTATGTTAAAAGTACTAAGAGAGAGATCCCGAACTGGAAAGAGAACCTCATAGAGAGAGAAACATGGCCACCTACAAGACACAAAAATGGAGAGTCGATGAATGTATACAATCTCTTTAGAAATGAGTTGGGCATACCCATGCTCATGAAATAGTAAATTCAAGTACAAAATGGACCATCACTTGTCAATCAAGATCATTTTCAGTTATACATATAAAAATGAATGTCGCTTGCATCTAAAATATATGATGGGATAGTTTTACCCCGCAAGGGCATATAACTATATCAAAGGAGGCCCATTGAGCAGCAGGGCCCAGAGATAATCGAGATTTAACTAGTCGTAGGCTCAAACTAGAGGCTTAAAACAAATTTTGAAAGACAACCATACATATCCAAGGTTTTCAACTAGATTATGAACATTACTACCATCCAGTACAAATCTCCATGATGCGATAATGAGTTGTGGTCAAGCATGGAAGAAACCATTTGGTCAATAATCAATTGTGAAAATCATTGATAGATGTGAGGTAAGCCACTGATAATTATAATGGGTAGTAAGGTACTAGTATGAATTGATGGGCGCAAATGGATGTTTTGAAGTCAAACACCAAAAGGAGACATGTAGTCAGGAATTAATAATGTGTATCCATTGCTAACTATGTGGTAAACCACTAATAATGAAGATGGAAACCAAGGTATTGGGCCTCTAAATCAAATCCCCAACTAAAATTTATTGTGATCAATAAGGGTAGATACATTGGAGAAGGGGCAATACTGATTCCTTGTAAACCAACATGAGGTACAACAAACATTGATAGATTTTTTTTTTATTGACTTGGAACAATGGGATGAGGTCATGTGGGAACACTACTTCCCTTGAATAAAGAATAAATTATGATTGAATTGGATAATTCAACTAGATGTTAATGTGGAGATTGAGAGGTGAGTAATGTTGAGGCCATGTTGGCTCACTAAATTGACATCTTTTACATCGTCAATTGGTCTCCTTTACCTTACCCGTGAACCCATTCACTATGCATGATACCACATTTACCCATATTTATGATGTCGATGTGCCTAGCAAGCTTAATGTTGTTAATTCTTATAATTTCCTTTGTTTTTAATGATTCAGAAAGGATTTATATTAATCTTGTCGATGAAGGTTTTTGACAATTCAGTTCCTGCACCAGCAATTCAGTGTCAGTAACCTGACCTCCATGTTCATCATATATGCACACCTCTAGGGCCAAGATGAAGACATGGGTTTTGTTGGCAATACCTCCAATATGGTTTGGTGTTCACTAGTTCGCACCCAGGTCACACATGTGGACTTCCAATGTGTGGTCAAAGCTTATGATCAAAATTGTGTCAGAATTAACAACAACGACCTTTAGACGCGAGTTTCGGGCAAACGAAGAAGAATCTCAAAATTATGGAACATGGGTTTTTCGTAGAATACATCCATTTAGTTGATCCTCAATCGGTTTTTGAAAGAAATGAAGGATCTAGGAGATATGGGGGTTTTTCCAATCTGGGTTTGCCCAGATTTGCAGTTGCGATTATCTTCTCCAATTTTCTAGACAAATGGGTGCGCCCAACCAGCAAGGGAGACTGAGTCAGGATATTCTCAACCTTTTTGTGTCATGTAAAATCATTTTTAATTTGATTTTGAGTTATTTTTGTAACCAAGATCCATTAAACATGAGAAGCCAAATATCTTGTAAACTAATAATTCATTGACAATTCTTATTTGAGGGAATTAGTTTTGATCCACTCCATTGCTCCTCCCTGTATATAAACAACTATAGGACAAAGGAGGGTGTGTGTGTTAGTATTGGGGGCTTTGTAAAGAGGATTATTGTAAGGACGAGATGGAATTCATGCTTGATTACTTGTAAACTCTATTTCATTTCAATAATAAATAGTTGTTGATATTTTGTCCTGTATTTGAAGTACTCACTTAGTTTGTAAGTTTTTCACAGCATGTGTTGGGTTTGGTAAGATCCCCATTCCTCAGCATGCATTGTGTTCATTTATTTTGAGTTAGCTAGTAAGCTTGATTTCCATTACTAGATTCATTATTTGTCTTTTGCTTATCGGTCTTTTGCTTTAGCTCAAGACATAGATGCAATTGTTAAGAACCAAAGATCATTGTTGTAATTACATACATTTGGAAGTACAAGAATGCTTGGACTGATCCAGTGAGAGATTGTACTCGAGTTAGTTAAGTGTCAATGACATTCATGGTGAATGGTTGACAAATGCCTCTATTTTTCTTGCAATTTTCAAGCTTTATTTTAGTTGACCATAGAAGTTGAATCCACTGAAGATTGAAGGATTGATATGATCTACTTTATAAGTGATCACAAGAACCATTGGTAAAGGTTGTGGTTTGTGCCAGAACAACATTTGAGTAACCCTCATCCTAGGGTATGGTTTTGTTTGATTTGTCAACATTTCTTTGATAGGTTTAGTTTGTATGAAATCCAGTGGGAAATTGCAAACCACACACTGGCTTTTGAGACTGTATTCACTGGTATTACAAAGCAGGAAGCTATTTGCAATAATTGTCTATGAATAGTGTCTCATCCAAACTACACATCAAGGACAAATCCTTGTATTTCTATCTCTTCCAAGAAGTGGTACGAGTTCATTGCAAGTCTCACTAGCAAAGCTCACAACCCAAAAGGCATCAAACATGTAGAAAATTGAAGTCCGTGATGGTCAAATTCCTTCCATACCTGAGCGCTCTACCATGGCCTGTTCTTCAGTATTATTTCGGCTTATTTGAAGATAATCCTATTTGAACGCCTCAGAATAGGTTACCACCTGTCTCTCAAAGTCACCAACACAGAAATCCAATGTGGTACTGAATCTTTGCACAAATTCCATACACAGACTTCCAACATCGGGTTTGAAAAATGGTTTAATGAGTCGTGGATTTCCATAGGTTGAGCCTTCATACTCAAAGCAATCATCTAAAATTGTTGTCGCTGGTGTTTCTTCCAACTGTTTTTCCTTGAGACACGTAACCCCCTCTTCATGAGCACGGGATTGAGCAACTTCTCCAAGACAAGATACTGTGTTTTCGTATTTTCTCCTAAGCTCAATCTTTCTCTCAAGCTGGATACTGGAAAAATGGTGTATTTTCATGTAAGAACCTGTGCAGGAAGATGCTCTCCTGTAAGAATTCCAAATGCAACAAGAATGTGGAGAATGTGAACTGTCGTCTTGGGAAGGCCAAAGTTTTCCCCTGTGGAAAAACTCAACTGCAAATCAGAGGAAGAATTGTATGGATAATGTGCCAACCTGCTTAGAGGTATGTAAGGAGCTTCTTCCCCGTGGGAAAAATTTGTGTATAAATACTTGTCATCAAGGGAAATCAAAATGTCCTCCTTGCTTAGTTTCTATTAATCAAAATGTCAATATGGGTCATCATCACAGAAAGTATCTTGATAGAATACCATGGTATTTGTAGAGGAGAATGATGAATTCACATGTGAAAATTTTTGTGGTAAACACAGGTGCAGTGAAGGATGTTTCCCTCTTGCAAAACCAAGGGGCTCAATCACTCTTTCGGGTGATCTACATTCATGTCAAATGCCTTGTGAAGAAGTTGCAATATGGGAAGCATTTCTGACAAAAAAAATTCCATAGTGGTCATTGTCTCCCCTGCCTCGAAACCATTTTCAATGATTTTTATTGTGCATATGGGAAGACCTGAATTCCTCCTCTAGTTCCTTGTGGAACATCCATTCCTTTGTGTTTGTTTCGCTGCTCCATTTCTCAGCCATATGGTTATCTTGCTACTCACGATTTCCATTTTGGAGAGCTCTCTCTTTGTATCATTTTTGTTGCAAAAGAATGTGTGGGGAGTCATGTAGTTCTGAAAAATGTGACTCAGTTTGCATGGAAATTTTATCATTAGTAGCTAGAATCTCATGTGGCAAACTTTAGGGAGATCCTTGGAGAGATTGCAGGCATACTTGTACTGTTTCATGTCACCCATCTATTCCATGCTCTTTTGAAGTGATAACCCATGGACCTTTAACATTTAGTAATGTACAACTTAAAATGCAGTCTGAGGATTTATTTATGAAAGGAAAATCTAATTGTGGCAATGCAGATTGTCGAGATTGAATCAGCATGAAAGTACAGTTTGAAAGCTTGGGAGGATTTTGCAGTCAGAAAATGATCAGTTCCTACTCATTTGGCATGAGGACATGCCAACCCTCAGGCATGGGGGAGATGTTGGCTCGATAAATTAACATCTTTTACATTGTCAGTTGGTCTCTTTTACCTTATCAATGCACCCATTTACTACGCTTGATACTACATTTACCCATATTTATGACGTTAATGTGCCTAACAAGATTAATGTTGTTAATTATTATAATTTCCTTTGTTTTTAATGATTTAAAAATGATTTAGACTAATCTTGTTGATGAAGGTTTTTGATAGTTCAGTGCCTGCACCAATAGTTCAGTTCTGCTACCCAACCTCTATGTTTAGCATATATGCGCACCTCTAGGACCAAGATGAAGACATGGGTTGTGTTTGCAATACCTCCAATATGGTTTGATGTTCACTAGTTCGCACCTAGGTCACACGTGTAGAGCTCTAGTGCATGGTCAAATCTCATGGTCAAAATTGTGCCAAAATTAGCAGTAGAAACCTTCAGATGTAATTTCTGGGTAAACGAAGACGAATCTCAAAATTTCATAACATGGGTTTTTTGTAGAATACGTCCATTTAGTTAAATTGCGAGTGATTTTTGAAAATAATGAAGGATCTGGGAGATATGGGCGTTTTTCCAATCTGGGTTTGCCAAGATTTGTAGTTGCGCCCATCTTCTCCAATCTTCTAGAAAAATGGGTGCGCCCAACCAACAAGAGAGACTGAATCAAGTTATTCTAAGCCTTTTATGTCATGTAAAATCATTTGTAATATGATCTTGAGTTATTTTTGTAACCAAGATCCATTAAACATGAGAAATCAAATATCTTGTAAACTAATAATGCCTTGACAATTTTGATTTGAGGGAATCAATTTTTATCCACTCCATTGCTCCTCCCTATATATAAACAACCATAGGACAAAGGAGGGCGTGTGTGTTAGTATTGGGGGCTTTGTAAAGAGGATTATTGTAAGGAGGAAGTGGAATTCATGCTTGAGTACTTGTAAACTCTATTTCATTTCAATAATAATTAGTTGTTGATATTATGTCACGTATATGAAGTACTCACTTAGTTTGTAAGTTTTCCACAGTGTGTGATGGGTTTGGTAGGATCCCCATTCCTCAACATGTGTTGTGTTCATTTATTCTCATTTAGCTAGTAAGCTTGATTTCCATTTCTAGATTCATTAGTTTCCTTTTGCTTCTTAGTCTTTTGATTTAGCTCAAGATATAGATGCAGTTGTTCAAATCCAAAGATCAATATTGTTGCAATTACATACATTTGGAAGTACAAGAACACTTGGACTGATCCACTGAGAGATTGTACTCGGAACCGATTGTTGGCACAGGGGCAGACCCAGGGTTCAACTCTAACAACGCACCAACAAGCCCTAACTACTGGCCCTTTTGGCAACACCTGCAAAGCAGATGCAGTCTCACTCGAAGTAGCAATAGGGGGTTGCAGGACACAGGTGTCTACAACCAAAGGAAGTACAAAGTGGATCTAAAACAATAGCAACACAACCACTAGATATCAATTACCAACTTAACCCACTTCGCACAGTTATATCTCAGATCTAACACTATGATGCAATAACAAAATAACAAAAAGTAAAAGAACACAACACCAATCCCACAGAACAACAAGATATATGTGGTTCACCCTCTCCCCTGGGGCAGACCCAAGGTTCAACTCTAACAACGCACCAACAAGCCCTAACTACTGGCCCTTTCGACAACACCTGCGAAGCAAATGCAGTCTCACCCGAAGTAGAAATAGGGGGTTGCAGGACATAGGTGTCTATAACCAGAGGAAATACAAAGTGGATCTAAAACAATAGCAACACATCAACTAGATATCAATTACCAACTTAACCCACTTCACACAGAACAACAAGATATACATGGTTCACCCTCTCCCTAGGGTTACATCTACATAACTGTGTTTCTTGATATTATAGGAAAACATACAATTCTATCTGCGCTCTTAGCTTGCAGATCTCTTTTCCTTCCTCTCTCTCTTTCTCTATCTCCCCTCCTTGCGCACCCAGCTGCAGGGTTGATCTTCACACCCAACTAAAGATCTTACAATACAAAATTCTCTCACACACAACACTTCTCTCTCACACAATATACAATGAACCACAACAACATCCAATGACGAACCCCTCTTCTCCCATCTAGGTTCTTATTTATACATTACAATAGCTCTCGGACATCCTTAGGTCGAAACCTAGGTGTCAAAACCCTAAATACCCAAACCCTAGGTCATCTTTGACCCACATTTTCCTGGCTTCACCAGGATGTCTTTCCATCTTTCCCGTGAGGTGCTCCAAAGCATATATTGGTGGATTTTTCCGCTTGCTGAGTTGTCCACGATCTATCTTCCTTGCTGATCTATTATCCTCGATCTTCTTGTCCAACGAATTGTTTTCCCTTGCTTCGCTCCTTCTTTTCTTCTTCTTTAACCACTTCGACCCAATCTTAGTCAATGTGCCTTCCATGCAGTTCACACTTCGTCTTTTCTTTTCCTTTTTCTTTGCTTTCTTTCTTAATCCATACCCAGGCTCAACAGGCCCCCAACACTCACCTGTGACTCATCCCGAGGCACTGTAGATCTGAATCTTCTGTTTTACTTCGACTTTAGACTACGCAGCGCAACCTGTGCTCTCTGTTATGTTCCTCCCTTCCTTGTGCATACTATCTTTTTTGTGTCTAGTACCCAGTTTCAACTGCACCTGGTACCTAGACCCTTCTCCTTATGCTTTTACTGAGGGTTGCGGGGCAGTTGGTTGTCATAGTATGATTTCAACCGGCTCCCATTTACCAATCCTTCCTTCCATTCTCCCTTCAAAGTACTCAACTACGCAACTCCTCCTTCTGTAACATAGGAAACCTCATATGGCCCAAGCCAATGTGTCCTGAACTTCCCTGGAAGCTTCATGAACTTGTTTTCATAAACCAATGCCAGAACTCCTTGCTTAAAGGATTTCTTCTTGATATGTCTGTCATGGTAGGCCTTTTCTCGTTCCTTTTGTACCTGCTGGTGAAATCCTGCAATGAATCTGTCTTCTTCCAGCTCTACCAACTGCGCACACCTATTTTGCACAACGTCAGTGTCATCCATATCTTTAAACGTTACAATTCTTAGGCTAGGAACCAAGTATTCCATAGGTACAACTACTTCTAGACCATAGACCAACTTAAAGGGAGTCTGCATTTTCAGCTTCTTGCAAGTGGTTCTATAGGCCCATAATACTGTTGGTACTCTCAAATCCCAATCATCTATGTTTACACTGCAAATCTTCGTCATCACTGTCTCCAAGATCTTATTGAAGGCTTCAACTATACCATTCACCTGTGGATGGTATGGAGTGATCTTCTGATGATGAATTGCAAATTCCTGAGTCAAGGTTTCAATAGTCTTATTAATAAAATGTGTACCTTCATCGCTCATGAGGATCTTCGGGCATCCAAACTTGGTTATGCTATCATCAAATATGAACCACGTAGCTGTATCTGCACTACAGTCCTTAACTACTCTTGCTTCTACCCATATTTTCAAATACTCTGTCGCAATGATGATGTATCTAGCTCTTGTGCACTTCCTTGGTGGGTTGATAGGTCCCACAAAATCAATGGCCCATTTCTCAAATGCCTGTAAGGTCAGCTGAGGAGCTAAAGGCATCTCATCTCTTCTGAAAGGTTTCCCGACTTTTTGGCATACATCCCAGGCTCTGTAGTATTCCTTAGCATCTTTGTGCAAAGTGGGGCACCAGAGGCCAGCTCTAAGAACCTTCTGCATTGTTTCTTTCCCTGCATAGTGTCCTTTTGTGATTCCCTCATGTGCCTCTGCCAGAATCAGTGGTCTCTCTGCCTCCATAACACATCTCCTTAAAATCTCATTAGGTCCCATCTTATATATCTATCCAACTATAAGTGAAAAATATGCAGCGCGAACTACTAGTTGTTTCTTTTGAATGATTGTATATTCGCGAGGTGCCATTCTTGTTGATAGGAACTGGACTATCTCGATGAAGTGATCATCAACCTTTCTGATGGCCAACAAATATGCAACTGGTAGTGTATCCTCCAAGCTAGTAGGTTCCTCTCCATGTTCTAACCTAGACAAGTGGTTAGGTCTTATTCATTCTTCCTGGCTTGACTACTATCTCGAATTCATATTCCTGGAATAACATAAGCCATATGCATATTCTTCCCCCCAACATTGACTTGTTGACTAGGTATTTCAATGCAGAGTGATCAGTGAACATCTTAAAGTGTCCTCTCAACAAGTAGTGCCGAAATTTATGCAGCGCATACACCATGGCTAAACCTTCTCTCTCAGTGGTAGTGTAATTTATCTTAGCTGTTGAAAGATTCCTACTAGAAAAGGCTAACGGGTGGTCAATATCTCCTGCTCCTAGTTGTGCTAACACTGCTCCCAATGCAATGGATGAGGCTTCGACATGCACATGAAATTCCTTACTCCAATATGGGAAAACCATAATAGGCGCAGTGACCATTTCCTGTTTCAGTGTGTCGAAGCTCTGCTGACATTCTTCTGTCCATTGAAATTGACAATATTTCTTCAATAAATTCTCCATGGGTGTTGTAATTTTTGCATAGCCCTTAATGAACTTTTTGTAGTATCCAGTATGTCCCAGCGCAATGCCCAGTTGTCTAATTGAAGTAGGAGGGGGTAGATCAACAATAATGGAAATCTTAGATGGATCTACCAACAACCCCTACTTACACACGATATGGCCTAGAATCACGCCAAAGGGTGAAAATAATATGTACTTCTTCAGGTTCAGGGCAATCTGACATTGCTTGCCCTTATCCAACATTAGTCTTAAACATTCAATATGATTTTGCAATAAGCTAAAAACAATTCAATCATCAAAATATGCTTCCAGAAATTTATGTAAAAATTCCTTGAATGCTTCGACCACCACCCTAGAAAAGATGGCTGGTGCATTCTTCAGTCTGAAAGGCATCACTGTGTACTGATAGGATCCCCATTCTGTTGCAAATGTGGTCTTATGGCGATCTTCCTTGGCAATCATGATCTGGTGATAACCTGCAAATCCATTTGTGAAGGAGTGAACTTCCTATCCTCCCACATTATCTAACACTTCATCAGTAAACGGTGTAGGGAATGGATAATGTAAACATGCACCATTTAGTTTCCTCAAGTCTACACAGATTTTGATCTCTCATGTATTCTTATCTTGAACCACCATAGGGATAATCCATTCTGACTCTTCAACATGTTCTATGATTCCTGCTTCCAACATTCTATCTAATTCAATCTTGACCTTCTGCTTATATTTGGGATTCAATCTGTAGGGTCTCTTCTTGACTGGCCTTGCATCTGGTTTCAAGGGAATCTTCATCTCTCCCATGGGCCCTTTATTGCCCTTCATATCAGTGAACTTGGTTGGAAATAAGTGTTGATACTCATGCAGTAGTTATGTTATCTTGTCAATAGTGGCATCATCCCAATAATCTCCAACGTTTGTGAGCTTAGGTGCTTGATCTGTTCCAATGTTAACTTTCTTGATTTTGATTGGCTGTCCAATAAAAGGTAGTTCGACTCATGGTCCTTCTACATCTCTCCATCCTTCTGTTTCCATGATGTTCACATTCCTAGGATCATCATCTTCATCAACATTGATATTGTAACATCCTTGCAATTTCTGAAGAGGTGCAGTCCATTCATCCTCTTCTTGCTCCAAAGGGAGGTTAGGTGTCTCCTTAAATACTTTCTGTCTCAAAACTTGTAAGGCTTGATCTACTGTAGGCTACTAAATTTGAAATAAAAATGTAGCTACAAAATTTTGAGTCATACCTTGCCAATCCACAGTGGTGAGACACAATTCTACTTGAAGATACCAATTGATAGGGGTTGTGTCCAAAGTGTTAATGAATATATGCACCCATTGCTCTTGAGGAATGCTGCTCCAGGATTCCTCACAACTTCGCACATGGTCCTTCGGACAAATTTGTCCTGTGTATCTAACTTCACACCCTTCGGTTTGTTCTGAAAAGTGCATTGTCATCAAAGTGCGACATTGCACCCAGTCCGTGATGTTCTTCTTATGTGTTCCCCACCATCTTGCGAGCATTGCTTTTAAAGATTCATCCAGTGCCAACAGTCGTTGTTGTACTAGTACAATTTCTTCAAATTCTAGTAAGAAGTTTCTAAATGATTTAAACCATCAAATGTTGGTAAATTACTAACTTTTGTGCCGATCCATCGAACTTCCCCGGTCAATCTAGAACACCTTCGTGCTGAAACTTCATACATCTTGTTATGCTAGTTCTCTAGTGATTCTTCTGAATTTGATGAGCATGCGCTATCGCTTCGTCATCTTAAGTTCCCATCTATTGTAGGATTAATGTAATCGTGTTGTCTTGCTGTCAATTTAGATATATTCTCTAGCTCATATGCGCGGTCTTCTTCTCTTATGGGCTTTGTGTATCTGCGACCTTCATCAGGATCTAGAGGTGCAATGACCCTAAGGACATCACCTTCAAGTGTCATTCTTCTTTTCTTTAAGTCAACCATGGTAGAATTATTGAAAGACCAATTAATTCCTAACAATGCAGGATAAGGACAAATATCGTCAACTATCTCGATTACTTCGAAGTCTACAAACGTTCTTACCCCATCGATGTCCATAGGGACATGCTCCAACCTTCCAAAGGGGCTTACTGCCTATTGATTATCCATCCTAAGCCTGATAAGGGAATAAATCAACTTAGGTTTTCCCATCAGTGCCCAGGTCTGTTTCGTCATGACATTGACTTCTGACCCTAAGTCAAGGACCACATAATCTATATCATAGTCCCCAATATGCACATTCAGGTGTAGTTCCTTATTTGTCCTTCTCTTTCTGGATACTTGATGTACTGCTCTATTCAGTAAGGGATCTACCTTCCCTAACTCTTATTGTCTAATCAAATTTTGTAGATCTTGTACAACTCTTTCATCCTTTATCAAATTAATGAAAGTGCATAAGAATTCCATAAGCTTTCTTACCTCTTTTCCTTCTCTGGGCAAAACAGACTGATCAAATGCCAAAGGCATCCCACATTCTCTCACTTCTGGTTGTGTTTTTTATGAAGAAGCCTGATCTATTCCGAATTCTTTTCTTTCCTCTTCAAATGTCTGTTTCTCCTTGCTTGGATCGAACTCTTGTGTCTTCTCTGCAGCTCTTCTGACCCTTGCTTCTTCGGTGGTCTTCCCTAGGGTCACTCTGTCTTCGCCTGTAGCAGTGCCTCCTCTAGTGATAACAACGACTCTGGGATCCACTCCGTGAGGTTCTGCTGAGATTAGTTTCACTTGTGGGTTTCCTTCTCGTCTCTCCTAAAGTTTGGCTAACAGCGCGGGGAAATATTCTATGACATATTCAAATGAGTTGCAATAACTACAAGTGGTACAAGGGTTCTGATAGTCTCTTTCCAAGTGACTTGGTTGTGCGCAGTTATAAAAAATGATCTGACCTCCACCTCGACCCATGCCTCCTCCTCGTCCTCTTCCTTTGAATCCACCGCGAGGGTTGAAGTTTCCTCTTCCTAGAGAGTTAAACTGCATAGCATTTCCTTCCTGCTGTACTTCACCTTGAATTCGATATGTGTCTCTTGACCTTTCATGCAAGAGATCATAAGCCCTACAGTCTTTCTCATCATGCCCCATAGATTTACAGAATGTGAAATAAAGATTTGTAGGTGTCTGACCATATTTTTGCATGTAGTAGCATTCACCAGGGCAATGTCTATTTCTACATACCTCGCACCAGGGTAGAGTAACATGCTTCAAAGGGCTCATAGCTCCAAAGGCAAAGTACTCATGAAATAGGGGACGATGTTCCTTATCATGGCCCTCTGATTTGCATATGATACACCGGATATCGTCTCTTTTATATTTTCCCTTTTATTTCTTCATATCTTCGACCTGTAGAAATAAACTAGTTAGCTGACTCAAAATTTGGCTCATACCTGAGATGGATTCTCCCATAGGGGTTGAATCTAGTTTCATGGCGATCTCCAACACCTCAACCTGTGAAGCGATCTTCTGTTGCATCAGAGGGACTCTGATGTGTGGTAAGAGGGCATTAATGAATCATTCTTTATTTTGTTCGTCTGGAATCTAAAAACTCAAGTAGCAGGTCAAGGTCTTAAACCTTTGATCAAACTCCCACACAGGTTCAACTATTCTCTGTTTTATTTCTTTCAGTTCTATAATGCACTGTGACTCCGACTTGGCTTTTTTGAATTCGACAATCAACGCAGTCTTAATGACATTCAGTGGTTTCGATTTGTAATTTTATAATACTCAGATAACTGCACCAACAGATGTGACATCAATGGTCATCCATCATTATTAGGATGTGAAATCCATGCACAACATTCTAGATGGAGTGAAGGATCACTTGATCCCTCATTTATCAAGAAAGAAGACTGCCAAGGACATGTGGGAGGATTTGAAGATTTTATTTCAGAGAAAGAATGAGAATCACAAAATGGTGTTGAGAGAGAATCTCAGGGACACAAAGATGACAAGATCATATAAAGTGACAAGTTATCTCCCCCGGATCTGACAAGGTCAAGATGAATTGGATGCAGTTGGGGAGACAGTGGTTGATTCAGAGTTGGTGAGGACATTGCTAAAAGGATTCATGAAGGAGTGGACATCGTTCATGAAAGGAATCATGGCATAAGAAACACTCCTTGATTGGTCAAGGTTGTGGGATGACTTCATTCATGAGGAAATTCAAGATGAATATCAAAATGGAGGTCGACACAATATTGATGATGAGAATATTTCTCTTTTTAGCCAAGCAAGGAAGGGAAAGTTCAAGAAGATTTCCAATGGAGAGTCTACCTCTAAAGTCGACAAGAAGAAGAACATGAGAAAATTCAAGTGCTTTGCATGTCACAAGTTTGGGCATTTTGCAGGGCAATGTCCACACATGAAGAAGGGTGGGAATGAAATGCAACCATAGGTAGTTGTTTCGGCAAAGACTCAAATGGATGAATTTTGCAAGAAGTTTGAATATAAAAAGTTCTTACTTGTTTCCTAGACTTCCTTGGGCACCATATCAGTTGGTACATGGTTGATAGATAGTGGAGCCACATGTCATATGACAGGAGCATGAGAGGTGTTCGAGATCTTCATAGTGTATGACTAAGAGATGCATGTGGAACTTGGTATGGGGACCAAGCATGCAGCGAAGGGATTTGGAACAAAGCCATTCCGGATGGATTTAGGAGGAAAATTGAGAGTGATGGATGTGCTATAGGCACCAGAACTCAAGAGGAGTGTGATCTGAGTCTCAGTGATTGAGAAGAAGTGATTTGACGTACTGTTCTAGGATGGCAAGGCACTGATAAAGCCTAGAGGATATAACTTAGACATAGTAATTGTTCTAGGAGTTAGAGAGATAAAATTGTATGGGCTAAAGGGCCAGCCTATGCGAGTAGTGGAAATAAATAGAGTGACATAGAACAATGATCATGTAGCTTTGAAGGTTGAGAAACTCAGAGGGATTCAATCTTCAGGTTCATATGGGAAGGAACATCCTTCCAAGTCTATCGAGAAGGAGTCATGGTACGAGATGGCCATGCAGGATGCTCAGGAGAAGGAATATTCTAAGAGCATGATCAGAGGGAAGTCTTAGAAGACAGGTCAGAGCATGATGGAAGGGATATATTTCATGTTAGATGAAGCAATGAATCAGGTGGATTGGAGAGCAGGTATGGTAGAAGATATGGTAGCGAAGATAGAGCCAATTCCAGGTGGGAGAAGTACCTTCCTCGCTAACTTGGAGTGTTGATGTTAGTGGTAGAATCAGATAGGTACTTCCACATTGGCTTGTTTCTAGCATGTGGAATTCGCTGTGAGCCTTCTAAGTGTGAGACTTTACTGTAGTTAAAAGGGATTAATTAAAGTAAAGTGATTTTATTAGTGAATTGATTTATTTAAGGAAAGTGGTAAAAGTAATTAGCATGTAATCTAAGAATGTAAATATTAAGTGAGTGTGAGAAGTAATCTCAACCATCCCTCACTTTGGAGATTGGAAATAGATTATAACTCATGATTATAAAATCAAAGTTGGGGTGAAAGAGGAAGACACTTGTGTGAGATACACTTATGGAAGAATTTGATTAGAGATCAAGGTAGAATACTTAGGTGAGAGATCAAGGTCAAGACTTTTGGTGAGAGACCAAGGTCGAGGATAGAAAATAAGAAATTTTTCTAGTGTGAGGAGTGTAGAAGTGAAGAAGGACTTTTACTTACATAGGAGTGAGGAGATCTCACTGGTTGGGTGAAGATATTTCTTCCAAGGGTTGATGTAGAGAGCGTTGGATCACGAAGGACCGCGATTCAATATCTTGGATAGGTGGAGAAGGAATTTCATCTAGAGATCATACAGGTCAAGTATAAGAGAGAGCAGAGGTAATGACAGGTGGGTTTCAGTTGATTGGAGCTAGAGGAAAGCATAGCATCATATGAAAGTGTCCATACAGTATTTTCGTACATGTATGATGCATGATCATCACTATCAAATCAAAGCAAAGTAGACATGGAAGTGAAGTCGACACATCAACGCATTGAAAGAGCCAAACCGACTCTTAACCATAATGGTAGCGGTGTGGAGATTTTTTAAATCTCTCGTTAATTAATTAGATGTATGTAAAGTCGGGCCACCGTTTTGAACTGACAGATCATTGTAAATCCTTACACGACTGTAATATATTACAGGTGTAGGCTATTAGCCCGTATTAGTCATTAGGTTGCATTAATTAAGTTGAGTAGGTAACTACTTGAGTAGAGTGTGATAGAATTTAGATAGGAGGAAGAAGAGAGAGGAAGCTCTGGGTCCTTAGACAATTTTTCATTGTAGTTTTGTAAAAGACAGAAGTTGTAATCATGTATTTGTTTCTGAAATGAATAGAACAGAGAAAATTTATCCAATTGTACAGTGTAGATATTGTTTTACAGTTTTATTGTTGTTATGTGTTTTGTGGATGTATGATGTTCATGGTGAAGGAATGAATTTATGAAGAATTGAATAAGTTTCAAGTGTTTTATCTTCTATAAGTTATGCAAGGAGTGCATACCGAACGCAAGGAGTGAGTGTGAGAGATTATTTTTCGACTCGAAGCTCAAAAGAGATAGCGTGGAAATTTTGTATGCAGAGTATGCATATTAAGTGCAAGGAGTGAGTATGCGAAGTCTTTGACTTGGAGAAATAAGTAGGGTTTTTCTCGCAAGAAAGTGCAGAGATCAATTGCAAGGAGTGCACAGGAACATGAATCGACTAAGTGTCAAAGAAATATTTCAGAAGAAGAATTTGTGAAGGTTGGGCAAGGTGAAGGGTGAATATCTATCCAAGAGGAGCCAAATTATTTCAGACCATTGGATTTAGGAAAAGTGCACGAGCTTTAAACTCTATGTATACATAGGAGGAGAGATCGTTGAAGACCGAAGGAGATCTAGACCGTCTAACCCAGAAGGATATGTGGCGATAGATTATGAACTTCAGAGAAATCACTTCGAGATTTCAGATTGAGACTTGAAACTCATGAACCCCGGAGAGCCGAAATAAATGTTGACTGTTGGATAGTTCGAAGTAAATTATAGCCATCCAATTAAGAAGGACACACAACAAGAATCCGTGCATTTTAGAGGAAAGAAAAGGTTGAAAGTTAAAACTCCCGAAGTCCAAATTTTGAAATAAATCATAGTCATTGATTTAGAAGGGTTAAATCTGATCTGTAGATTTGGAAAGGAGAAGAGAGTTTTTTTCCAATTTCGCGAACCGCGAAGTCTCGATTTGCGAAGAGTCGATCTGGACCGTTGAAACATGAAAAGTTGTGGACCGTTGATCTGAGGCAAGCGGGGTTCGAAAGTTCGGACATCAGAAGAAGAGAGGCGAACTAATTCGTGAGTTTGCAAAGTGCGAAGTCCCGTAGTGCTCGGAATCTGGGCCCACGTCACAGTCGAAGGTCATATGCGGGAAGGAGCTAACGGAGGAGGAGCTAGAACCTGAACACTAATCGCACGGTAGTGTGAAGGGAGAGGTCATGAGTGTCATAGAACTTGCACCGAAGGACTGAAGAGACATGTGGTTATTTACAAACGAGACCATTAAGGTTTTAGAGAGCTAATTCAACTTTGAGAATTGAAGATCCTTAACCGGGAGGTCACGCAACCCAAGGATAAGGGGGGTTGGCGCCAAGTGGTATCAGAGCTTGAAAAATATTGAAGTTGTACTCAGTGTGTTAGGAACAGTTGAAGCGATGCTGTCGAGGGTACGTGTAGAACCATCTTTAGCAAACTGTGTTGTAGGAAGAGAAACGAGAGAGCTTCGCACAAGGTTGGGAGCGATGGAAGGAATGAAAAGAAGAGCACATGCTGTTGAAGGCGTCAGTGATGCAAAAAGCAAAGAAGTAGAGGTTCAAGAAGCTACAGGAGAAGATGCGGCTGAAGAACGCTTATTGAAAGCTGTTGTGAAGTTGGGAGCTAGAGAAAAGATGGACGTTCCAATGTATGAAGGTAATTTGGATGCCGAAGAGATATTGGACTGGATAAGGTCCATGGACAAGTATTTCGACTATGAAGATGTCGATGAAGGAAGGAAGGTGAGACATGATGTCACCAGATTAAAGGGACATGCAACACTGTGGTGGGATGAACTGCAGGCAAAGATAATGAGCAAAGGAAAATAGAATATAAAGAATTGGGATAGGATGGTAGCCAAGCTGAAGGCTAAATTCATACCTAAGGATTACCAAATAAATCTGTTCAGAAAGTTGTAGAACCTGAGATAGAGGGGTATGACTGTGAAAGAGTATACAAAAGAATTATATAGGCTGAATATTAGGACTGGACAAAGAGAGAAGGATGATGAAAAAGTTGCCAGTTATATAAATGGCTCGAGATATGAAATCTAGGATGAGATCAGCATGATGACTGTGAGGACAGTGGAAGATGATTATCAGATTTCACTAAAGGCAGAAGAAAAGTTGGCCAGAAACTAGAGTCAACGAAACATAAGGAGAGGCTCAAATAGAGGTAAGGGAATTATCTATGATAAGGCATCAAAACCCAAGGAAGAGAGTGAGAAATTATATGGCCACTTTGAAAGAGGAGGAAGTTCCCAAAGAAGACCGTTTGGTGGGAGAAACTCTTTTCCTCGAGGAAGAGGAAGAGGTAGAGGAGGTGGAGTTAAATGTTATTCCTGTGGAAAGACATAACACATGTCTTGGGAATGCCCCGATAGGAAGAAAGAAGGAGGAGGAGAATCACACATTTTTGAAGCCCAGAAGAATGTGGAAGGAGAAGCAACAGAAGGAGGATAGAACCTTATGATGAGGAAAGTTCTTCTAAAGCCAGAGAAGGAAATAGAAGGCTCAGTTCAGGGAACGAGGTTGCTCAGGACTGCTTGTAAAACAAAGGAAAATGTTTGCAAAATGATTATAGATAGTGGGAGCACTGATAATTTAGTATCTACAGAAATGGTGGAGAAGCTGGAGCTGGAGACAATTGCACACCCAAGTCCATATAAAGTATCGTGCTTGTAGAAAGGACATCAAGTAATGGTAAGTCATCAAGTAATTTAAAATAGGAGGCTATAAAAATGAGATTCTGTGTGATGTAATTCCCATGGATGTTTGTCATATTTTGTTGGGAAGACCATGGCAGTTTTATAGGAATGCCATTCTTGATCGGAGAAAAAATACTTACACTCTAGAGAAAAATGGTAGAACCCACATGTTACTACCAATAGAAGAGAAGAAAGAAAAGGAAGAAGCCAACACAAGAATACTTCTCATGAGTGGGAATGAACTCTTGAAAGAGATCAAGAAAGATCAAGAAATGCAATTTATTGTAGTAAGGAAGCCAAGAGTTATCCTTACCAATACTTCTATGAATGATCTACCTAAAGAAATCCGAGAATTGTTAGAGAATTTTGCTGACATAGTAGTGGATGAGTTTCCTCACTCATTACCACCTATTAGGAGTATTAGCCACCATATTGACTTGATTCCAGAAGCTAGTTTACCAAATAAAGCAGCGTATAGGCTGACACCTCGAGAGAATGAAGAAGTTAATAATCAAGTTCAAGAGTTGTTGGATAAAGGGTTAGTCAAGGAAAGTCTAAGCCCATGTGTAGTGCCAACTGTATTGAGTCCAAAGAAGGATGGGGGATGGAGAATGTGTACAGATTCTAGAGCCATCAACAAGATAACCATCATGTATAGATTTCCTTTACCCATGACAGATGGTTTGATGGATTGTTTGAGTGGAGAAAGCTATTTTTCAAAAATAGACTTGAAGAGTGGATATCATCAGATAAGAATGAGAGAGGGAGATGAATGGAAGACGAAATTCAAGACAAATGAGGGTTTGTTTGAATGGCTAGTCATGCCATTTGGATTGATAAATGCTCCAAGCACATTTATGAGGTTGATGACTGAAGTACTGAAAGACTTCATAGGTAAATTTGTCATTTTGTATCTAGATGATATATTAGTTTTCAACAAAACAGAGGAAGAACATTCAAAGCACTTGACATTAGTGATGAGGAGATTGCAGCAAGAAAAGTTGCTAATAAACTTGAAGAAAAGTTATTTTATGAAGACAAAACTCATATATTTGGGTTTTGTGATCTCTTCGAATGAATTGGAGATGGATCCAGAAAAGGTGAGAGCAATCAAAGAATGGCTATCACTAAGGATCATATTTGAGGTAAGAAGTTTCCATGGGTTAGCAAGTTTTTATAGAAAGTTTATCAGAAATTTTAGTGGTATATGTGCACCCATGATGGATACTATTAATAAGAAACACAAGTCTTTTAATTGGACAGAGGAGGCTAAGAAAAGCTTCAAAGTGTTGAAAAAGAAGATAACAGAACAACCAATTTTGGTTTTACTTGATTTTGGAAAAACATTTCAGGTGAGGTGTGATGCAAGTGGGATAGCCATTGGAGCAGTTTTGAGTCAAGATAATAGGCTAGTTGCTTGTTTTAGTGAAAAATTGAATGAAACTAAGAAGAAATATTCTACATATGACAATGAGTTTTATGCAGTGATTCAAGCTTTGAAGAAATGGAGACATTATTTAATTCCAAAAGAGTTTGTTGTGTATAGTGACAATCAAGCTTTACAATTTATTACTAGGCAAGAGAAGTTGAATCAGAGGCATGCTAAGTGGGTAGAATTCATGCAGAATTTTACTTTGGTCATTAAACATATTTCTGGAAGTGCTAATAAAGTTACATATGCTTTGATCAAGAGGAATTTGGTTGTATAAGAATTCCAAGTGAAGACCTTAGGATTTGAACACGTTAAGGAAATGTATCAGGAAGATCCAGATTTTAAGGAGGCTTATGAAGCATATGAAAATCCTTTGTTGAGGGATAACAACTCATGGACAAAATATTTGATCCAAGATGGATTGTTATTTAAAGGAAGCAAATTGTGTATACCAAGATGCTCAATGAGAGATAATTTGTTGAAAGAAAAACATAGTGGAGGTCTAGATGGACATTTCGGTCATGACAAAACATTTGCATAGCTAACTAATTTGTATTATTGGCTAGGTATGAGGGCAGATGTGAGGAAATTTGTAGACTAATGTAAGATTTGTCAACATGCAAAAGGAAAAAGACAAAATAATGGTTTGTATTAGCCATTGCCTATTCCAGAAAAGCCTTGGGACGCAATTAGTATGGATTTTGTATTGGGATTACCTAGAACTCGGAAGGGAAGTGATTCCATATTTTTTGTGTTAGATAGGTTTTATAAAATGGCACATTTCATAACATGCCAGAAGACAAATGATGTTACACACATAGACAATGTGTTTTTCAGAGAAATTGTGAGATTACATGGATTGCCCAGAAGTATAGTCTCAGACAAGGACACTAAGTTTGTAGGAAACTTTTGGAGGACTCTATGGAAGAGGTTGGGAACTAATTTATCTTTTAGTTCAACATATCACCCTCAGACATACAGACAGAATAAAGTGGTGAAAAAGAGTCTGGGAAATTTTTTAAGGAGCTTAGTCACTGAACAAGGTCGTCAGTGGGATGAGATTATGGCACAGGCAGAATTTTCATTTAATAATTCAGTTAATAAAAGCACTGGAAAAAGTCCATTTGAGATAGTACTTGGAAGACAACCAAGAGGGATTGCAAAATTGAGAGAGTTGAAACAAGATGAATTCAGGAGCGCCGGAGCAGAAGATTTTGCTACAGAAATGCAAAGACTTCATGATCAAGTTAGGAGGCAGGTACATGATAGTAATCAAAAGTATAAGGACAAAGTTGATCAAAAAAGAAGGGAAGTTCAATTTGAAGTGGGAGATGAAGTTTTAGCTCATTTGAGGAAGGAGAGGTTTCCAAGAGGAACATATAATAAGTTGAAGATGAAGAAGATAGGACCATGCAATACCCTTAGGAAATTTGCAGCAAATGCTTATGAGATAGAGTTGACAGACAATGTTGGAATATCACCGATATTCAACGTTGCAGATTTGTATCCTTATAATAGAGATGACACAAGAGAATTAGATAATCAGGAAGAGATTAAATGGGAAGAAAAGATGCCCACAGTAGAAAAACCTCAGATGGATAAAATATTAGAATGAAGAGTTGGAAGGAAAACCGGAAGAAAGATGCATCCTGAATATTTGGTAAGTGGAAGGATCACCCTGTGCAAGATTCAAGTTGGGTAACTGAACCTGATATTTTGAAGCATGGCAAGACAGTGCGAGAGCTCATGGACAAGAGTCCATGAATATTTTGGCCAGAACATTGCTATCAAATCAAAGCAAAGCGGACGTGGAAATGAAGTTGACACATTAACGCATTGAAAGAGCCAAACCGACTCTTAACCAACTTGGTAGCGGTGTGGAGATTTTTTGAATCTCTTGTTAATTAATTAGATGCATGTAAAGTCGAGCCACTGTTTTGAATTGACCGATCATTGTAAATCCTTACATGACTATAATATATTACAGGTGTAGCATATTAGCCCGTATTAGTCATTAGGTTGCATTAATTAAGCTAAGTAGGTAGCCGCTTGAGTAGAGTGTGAAATAATTTACATAGGAGGAAGAAGAGTGAGGAAGCTCTGGGTCCTTAGACAAGTTTTCATTGTTTTGTAAATGACAGAAGTTGTAATCATGTATTTATTTCTGAAATGAATAGACAGAGAAAATTTATCCAATTGTACAGTGTTGATACTCTCTTACAATTTTACTGTTGTTATGTGTTTTGTGGATGTATGATGTTCATGGTGAAGGAATGAATTTATGAAGAATTGAATAAGTTTCAAGTGTTTTCTCTTCTGTAAGTTATGCAAGGAGTGCATACCAAACACAAGGAGTGTGTGAGAGAGAGTCTTTTTCGACTTGAAGCTCAGAAGAGATAGCGTGGAACTTTTGTATGCAAAGTATGCATATTAAGCGCAAGGAGTGCGTATGCAAAGTCTTTGAATTGGAGAAATAACTCGGGTTTTTCTCGTAATAAAGTGCAGAGGTTGGTTGCAAGGAGTGCACAGGACCAGGAATCGACTAAGTGTCAAAGAAATCTTCCAGAAGAAGAATTTGCGAAGGTTGGGCAAGGTGAAGGGTGAAGATCTATCCAAGAGAAGACGAATTAGTTCACACCGTTGGATTTAGGAAAAGTGCACGAGGTTTAAACTTCGTGTATACATAGGAGGAGAGATCGTCGAGGACCAAAGGATATATAGACCGTCTAATCCAGAAGGATACGTGGCAATAGATTATGAACTTCGAAGAAATCACTTTGAGATTTTCAGATTGAGACTTGAAACTCCCGAAGCCCAGAGAGCCGGAGGGTCGAAATAAACGTCGACTGTTGGATAGTTCGAAGTAAATTATAGACGTCCGATTCAGAAGGACATGCGAAAGAATCCATGCATTTCGAAGGAAAGCAAAGGTTGAAAGTTGAAACTCCCGAACTCTAAATTACAAAATAAATCGTAGTCGTTGATTTAGAAGGGTTAAATCTGATCCGTAGATTTGGAAAGGAGAAGAGAGTTATTTTCCAACTTCGCAAACCACGAAGTCCCAATTTGCGAAGAGTTGATCTGGATCATTGAAACACATAAATTTGTGGACCGTTGATCTAAGGCAAGCAGGGTTCGGAAGTTCAGACATTAGAAGAAGAGAGGAGAACTAATTCGCGAGTTCGTGAAGTGCGAAGTCCTGTAGCGCTCGGAAGATGGGCCCCAGGTCACAGCCGGAGGTCATATGCGGGAAGGAGCTAACAGAGGAGGAGCTAGCGCCTGAACACTAATCGCCCGATAGTGCGAAGGGAGAGGTCGTGATTGTCATAGAATGTGCATCGAAGGACTGCAGAGACCTGTGGTTATTTACAAACGAGACCATTAAGGTTTCAGAGAGCTAATTCATCTTTGAGAATTGAAGATCCTTGACCGGGAGGTTGTGCAGCCCAAGGAGAAGGGGGGTTGGAACCAATGTACGTAGGTATCAATGGAGATAGTCATGTATGTACATGGGTTCGCTGAGGGAAATGCAAGTACACCTCAAAAATCATGTTGATATAAGGTCGTACAACAACACAAGAATTGTTAGGTTTGTCTGCAGTGTATATTCTCTTAGTGGGCCATTTTCCCTATCATGGGAGCCCTAATTTGACCTTAATAAAAGCATCTTACGAATGGTTTTCCCTCCAGGGTTTTTCCATGGGTTTATACCCAAAAATATTGGTGTGTTGTGTGTGATTTTTTGGTTTCCTAGTTTATGCTTCTGCTGCATGTTTACTTTACTTCTAAAATGTGCTTTTAGTAGAT
>ML807284.1:239459-263125 GCA_009831015.1 Picea engelmannii
TATATTCCCATCAATATCCCAATCCTTGGCCTTTATGAGCGACCTTAGATGACAATGAGCTCTATAGTTGTGAGTTCCTTCACGAGTGTTTCATTGACTTGGGCTGCAAATGTTTGGGTTGATGGGTACTTGGATTAAAAGTTGTCGACTTGATGGGCTCATGGGCTAACATCAACTTCACCTTTATGTGGATAGATTGACGAGGACTTTCTCCTATTTTGGTGAGTGACTGCACATGCAATGCACAACGTCATGCTTATGTCTACCATGATTCATAGCTATAATAATGTTTAGGGACAACAATTGCTTTAGAGATAAGTTGTTTAGGGACAACAATTGCTTTGGAGATAAGTAAAATGAAAGAAATTGGATATTTAGGTAATGGATTGGACTGGGAAGATAAGTAAAAATTGGATAGTTAGTTAATGGATTGGAATTTGTTTTTTAATGAGGTTTATTTATCATTTTGTAAGTCAATTTCAACTTAAAATATGTAAAAATTAGTAGAAATAGATATTGTCAATATTACGTGTAGATTTAGACATGTCAAAAAATTTCATGGCATTCATAATATGCAATCTCAAAAAATGGATTTCATCAATCTATCGATGCAAAATCGAAATCACATTAAGAGACACTATATGGCCTAGTACATGGGTAGACTTACGTGGCATGTTGGCTCAAAAATAATAATGATAAAATATTAACCATAACCAAAAAACAAACATTTCATCCAATATAGACCAACATAGATACATCTTAACTCTGGATGTATCAAGCACCAAGAGAGATCAAATATCTTAAGGTGCAAACCTTTTTTAGAGTGAAAAACTTGAGGAAAGGTTTGCACCTCAAGGATTTGATCCCTCTTAGCACTTGATAGATTTGGAGTTAAGATGGATCTATGCTGGTTTATTTTAGATGACATGTTTGTTTTGTGGTTATGGTTATTATTCTTTTTATTATTATTTTGGAGTCAACATACCACATCGACATTACCTACATACATGCAAACATCTATGTCATGCTGGGTTGTAAATCCCTCTTGATGCAAAAAGATAGAAAAGAGACATTGGATAAGGTTCAATTCATTGACTATTTATCGTCGTTGAAAAAAATCTTATTATTAGTGTAAATAATTTACAAATTTTCCATTATGCATAATTTACAAACTTTTCTATGGTTGTTCACGTCAGATGTTTTTTTATTTACCCTTATCACTTAAATATTAGATTTAGGCTCAATTATGTTTAAATCTTCATCTAGTTCTAAAGAAACAACTATAAATTTGTGTGACTACTTTACATTGTTCCGGTGAGGGGGCATCTCTTGTCAAGTTCCCTAACTAAGGATCATGCATGCCAATTCATTACTTTTTTTCTTTCAAATTTCAATCCAACTAGCATGTTGTCAATTGAGAAAGTCCTTAGAAGGGGCTTGATTGGTAAGTCAAGTAAGCATGGTGATATTCTCCCCACTAACATTTAATTCCTCAAGGAAGTGACACATGTTAGCAAACATTTTTATGACCACTTAAGAAATCCAAGGGGCACATGATATAAATTATGACACATATTCTCATGCCTTGGTTAGGTGATGGATGCCCTCCATTCATAAAGTATTAAGGAAACATCCTTGAGAGCTTCCTAATTAGATAGATAGATTTTTATTAAGATGTCCACAAGATCAAGGATGTGTAGGATAGAAGTGTTACATCTTGAGGTGGCCTATCTTTATCCCCACTAGTATTAAATTCCTCCCAAGGAAGTGACATACGTTAGCAACCATTGTTATGACCACTTAAGCAATCCAAGGGGCACATGCTATAAAGTACGATATAGATTCTCGTGTCTTGGTTAGGTGGTAGATGCTCTCCACTTATAAAGTATTAAGGAAACATCCTTGAGAGCTTCCTAATTAGGTAGATAGATAGATTTTTATTAAGATATCCACAAGATCAAGGATGTGTAGGATGGAAGTGTTACATATTGAGGTGGTTTGTCTTTCTAGATCTAAAATAGATATCTATGAACAACATGAATATAAATTTAAAAACTAAATGATAATTAGTGTCATAAAATATGGATACTTTTTAGGACGGGTTTGAGCAAGAATTGATGAACATGACTTAGCTAAATGAACCCCTGAAGGAGGATCAACTTGGGATTGTTTATTTTACTATGACATTTTTCCCTTAAGGAGCATCATTTGTGATGCCCTCTTTGCAACATCTTCTAGTTGGTTGTCTAGAAACATTGTCATCCATCCTCCCTCTTCCAACATCGATTCCTTCTTGATGTTGTGAAAATGGGTACAATTGAGGAGGAAGTGTTGTTCAAATTCTACCTCCTTGAAGGCACACGCCTAGCAAGTCATGTGATTCCACTCCTCTTTCGATTTCTTCTATCTTCTTGTCTCACATCTTAACTTGTGTGAAATTTTCTTGAGTTGAGCAAAGATGTGATTTCCCCCCTAAAGCACATTAAGCTTAAGGTATTCTTGCACTTTGATCTCTATTATCAAGTTAAACTATTCAATTTAGTACTATTTTTTTTTCTACATTGTCCTTCACCATTTCCCCCTCTTATAGCCATAACATATGTGTAAGTACAATATTATCCTAGTTTAAGGGAAACCCTCTTCATTTATGTCCAAACATCCTGACCAACTTTTTCATTGAAGAGTCCATGTGTTCTTCCATATTTGCAATGTCTCCTTGATAATTTGATGCATAAATATGTTTTTATCCAAGTTTGTCACTCTCTTCCTATATAGGATCATCCTCCCAATTGCCTCCAACACTAATCTTGTTTCCCAAAACATAATATCATATTGTGTGGAGTTGTTTTTAATCGCATAGATGAGGGTACCATGTGTTTCTACACACTTTCATTTTGACTCTGTTTACCTTTTAGAATGCTTGCCCCCCAATCAAGCCCCACACCCAAACACCCAAACCTTGGTTTTAATGCACTTGTTTTGTAATAGAAAGGTTGCCCTCAACCATCTTGAATTCTTTTTCTTATGCATCCATCCCAAAAAAGGATATCATTAAATTCCAATACTAAGTACTTATAGCTCTAGATGATCTCTAATGGTTCATTATTGAATTTTAATGTTATTAGGGTCATCTTCTTCCTAAGCAAGAATATATAACCACCTTGGTTTTACCTATAATCACCCTCATCCCTACCCTTGTGAAAAGGGTCTTAAGTGTTGTTGGGTGCTTGTGAAGGTTGTGCAATGTTCTTGTTGATAGGGTGACAATATCTACATATAGAAAGATTATGATTAATAACTCAACTATTTCCACCCCTTCACCTCCTATTTCATTCATCCATTCTTCCAATTTGTTAATGTAGACCCCAATAGATTCAGGGAAATGTTGTTTCACCCCAATCTTTTTAGTGAAGTTATCTAATAGTCCCTCTCAAGTTTTGATATTAGCATTGACCTGCTCATAGAGCTAGTGCACTACAACCCTCCATTCCTTTGGGACCCCCAACTCTATGAGCCTTGCGCATAGTTTCTCCCTCAATACCATGTTCAAGACTTTCCTAAAGTCTACGAAACAAAACCAAAGTTCTCCATCTTTGGAGTCCCTGAAATTCATCTCCACTATCTATTGTAAGGCGAGGCAATGATTAACGATGGAATTTTTGGCCCTGAAGTCAGCTTGCCCCCGAGCCCCTTCCAAAGTTGGCTTTTCTAATACTACCTATTGCAATGCATTCTCTAGCTAAGTACTCAAAGGGATTGGTTCCCTTTCCTAGTTTGAATTCTTTGACTGATGTGTTCTTTTTTCCATTTTAATAGAAAAGTGGAGTGAGGACTCTTGCACTGGTGGGTTCAAATCCTTAGTTATCTCTATATCATTGCCTACATTTTCCTTCTTAATAGGCAAATAATCATAATTTATCAAAGATCCAAGGATATGTAGTCAAAGGCACCCAATGGTGACTAAATGTTGAGTCCTTCCATCGAGTAGGTTTATTATTCAAACATTTTTTTACCTAACAAACCCTAGCCATCAAGCATCGCAGTAGCACATACCCATGCTCAGTGCAAGACTTGAAACATAAAATTACAATTTCATAGTCTACAAGTTGCATCCAAACACGATTCTCATGTTGCAACACAATTTTATTTAGGAGAACTTTGCTTAGATTTGCATAATAGACATTTGGAAATGGTGGTGACAAAGTTTCTTTTTTTCATTTGAATGCCTCTGGTTGACATAAGAAAGTAGCATCGTCCAACTTGGGATGTTAAAATGAGGTATATTAAAATATAAAGTATCATATTAATGTCCACTTAAACCAATTTGGTTTGTCAAGCATGTGTTAAGCCCCTTTGTTAACGAAGGGAAACCAACTCCAGGAAGTTAAACAACTTCCCCTCACACTGATCCAGATTGTTTTGAGATCAAAATGAAGCCAGAGATATAACAATGAAATATATAGAGATATTGCAATAAACACAAAAATACAATAATGCACAATTTTTATTAATGAGAGAATGCACTGACACTGTAAAATTACAGAGTGAATGACTCGTTAGAATGGTTGCAGCTTATCTCTGAGAATAGATGTGATGGCTACACTCATTCACAAGAAGATGATGATGTTTACAATGAGGCTCTAAGGGCCTTTTTAACATAAAGAAAATCCAAAACTCTAACCCTGAAAGATGAAACACCAAAAGGTTTGCAGGCCTTGATGGGGGTAGTTAGTACGTCAACTTCCCAAGGGCGTAACTTTTGCATACGATCTTCGTTTCGGGTGCACGATAGCTCGTTTGAAAGGTATATCTGAGGACTACACACTTTTCTATCACACTTTGACTAAATCCTATAGTGTGACTATGGAGGGCCCAAAAAACGTTGTTTAGGGCCTCAAAATGACCCCGAAATTTTAGGACCCAAAAAGCTGTAGAAAAAATGCTAAGGTGGAAACCCATGTTTTGAACGATTGGAATAGGAGGGTGGCCACCGATTTTCGCCTAGATTAATACTCCCCCCTTAGGAAGCAATGGTCTCCATTGCGTCAAGTCCTCGATGAAGCTTTTACTGAAGCTGAACCTTGGTGAGCTGCTTGCCTTGCTGAAGAGGATGTCATGCTTAGGTTGTTGAAGGTTGTTATGAACTTGTTGTTGGAGGGGTTGGATCTGTTTAACCAATCTGGTTGCATGATCTTCCTGAGTGTGGGAGGACTTTGTCAGTGAATATGCAGCATGAAGAACATGAAGGGATTTATCATAACTTGGTTTGACTGGGCAGTGTGGAGGCACCCCCGTAGGTGCAATAGGAATATCTTGGTGCTCTTTGACAATGTTGTTGATCTGCTGCTGCTGGATAGAAGGGTCTTGGACCGAGGCTGCAGTGGTTGCAATGTCCTTCTCTTCTGATCAGGTTGTGAAGAGGCTAAACTTTGCGGTATGAGATATTACTTTGCGACACTGCTTTATCGGTACAATAGTCAGAACTACCTTTGGTATCCTGTAGGGATGACTCCCCAGAGTAACAATGACGCTATGGGGTCAAGACTCATAATAGCTTGACGCCTCCACATATATGGCTGGCCTAATAAAACATCACATACTTCTTGTGGGGAAACATCACACAATACCTCATCCTTGAAGATATTGATGCCGTATGACAGGCGACACTATTGGCTAACACAAAGATCTCGTTCTTGGTGGAGCCATCCGATATTGTATGGTTGCAGGTGTGGTGTTGTTGGCAAATCCAACTGCTTGAGGACCTCTGTTGAGATGAGGTTCTTATAGTTTTTTCTATCAACGATAAAATGAAGCGAGGTCCCCTTCACCCACATCTGTGAATGGAAAAGACACCGCCCTCCTAAGGATCCCCTGGTTCTTCTGGTTGGATTGTTGCAGTCGCAACAATAGTAGTGGGTTCTGCATCAATTATCTGTCTCCTTTTATTATATTCTGAATCGGAGTCCCGAGTTGGGGCTCGACTCTATTTCTTTGAGCTCGACCACCAATTATTGTTTCGAGCAACATTCATCGGTGTTGTGCCAAGGTATTTTGTGGAAGTCGCACCACTTCCCAATGTCCTTCTTCGTCTTCCCTTTACCCTTCTTTTCATGTGGCTTGGACTGGTTGTCTTGAGGTTGTCTGTTATGTAAGTTAGGGTTGCGTTTACCATACTTTAGTTGTTGCATATTTACAGACCCAACTTTCCGCTTGTTCTACTACTTAATTTTTTTCTTGATTTTGACAACATATCTATAAGCGTCTCTCAACGATGAGATGTCCAAAAAATCCATTTCGTTTTGGATGTACCTGTGTAGAGGCCTGCGGTATTTCAAAACCAAATGTCACTCAAATTCTTTGATACCCAGCTTGGTGTGCAAGGTATGGAAGGTATTTGTGAACTCGGACACTGTTTGGTCCCTCTTTTGATGCAATGTGATCCATTGCATGTATTGGTCATCATAGTTTCCCACATGGTAATATTGTTCCTTGACCGCATCCATAAAAGAATCCCAAGTGGGCTCGACCCCAAATATTCTAGAATCTTCTGTGAAATTTTTCTCCTCGTAAGTTTCCCACCAATGTTTGACATGGGGGGCAACCTTAAGGAGCACAAAGGTGATCTTTACTTTGTCGGAAAAATTGTGAACAAAGAAATAACCTTCTAGCAAATTTAACAACTTTTCCAAAGCATCAACATTGATTTGACCTTCAAATATGAGAATATCAAAATTAACTTGTACCTTGAATGGAGTAGCATCTCCAAAGTGACTGCTTGACGAAGATGTGCCTATTATTGTTGGCAATCATTGAAGGATTTGGGAAAAATTCTCCAACATCTCGTTCCTCTATTGTGTGAGGGCTTTCGCAAGCAACAACTTGATGGGATCTTCTACTCCCATGTCTCTCCTTTCTTCCGCCATGGGAGGCTGCTTGGGCTAGTGACAACGGTTGTCCTCAAGATAAACTAGCTTGAGACCCAACTCTCTATACCCTAACCTCATTAGGGACATGCACTAAGAAATGACAAGGAGTAGCCTGCTCTGATACCACTGATCCAGATTATTTTGAGAATGAAATGAAGGCAGAGATACAAAAATGAAATATACAAAGATATTGCAATAAACACAAAAATACAGTAATGCACAATTTTTATTAATGAGAGAATGTACTGAAACTGCAAAATTACAGAGTGAATGACTCACTAGAATGGTGGCAACTTATCTCTGAGAAGAGATGTGGTGGTTATGCTCATTCACAAGAAGATGATGATGTTTACAATGAAGTTCTAGAGGCCTTTTTAACATAAAGAAAATCCAAAACCCTAACCCCGGAAGATGAAACTCCAAAAGGTTTGTGGGGCCCAATGGGGGTAGTCAGTATGTCAACTTCCCAAGGGCGTAACTTTTGTATACGATCTTCGTTTGGGGCGCATGATAGCCCATTTGAAAGGTCTATCAGATGACTACATATTTTTTCGTCACACTCTGGCTAAAGCCTTTCGTGTGATTGTGGTGGGCCTAAAAAACATTGTTTAGGGCCTTAAAACGACCCCAGAGGTTTAGGGCTTGAAAAACTGTAGAAAATATGTCAAGGTTGAAACCCCTATTTTGAGTGAGTGGAATAGGTGGGTGGCCACCGATTTCCGTCTAGATCACACACATACATATAAGAGCTCTACACCCATTAGGGTTTTAATCTAGGTTGTTTGTAGGGTAGTGCCTTGTTTCAACCACTAAGCCAAAAACGAAAAACACCCTTCAACAAAATAACAACAATGAGAGGTATCAATTTTACTAAAATTGCCAAGAACTTACTCCTAGACCCAACCACAACCACAACCTCAAGAACCAACAATATTCCATGCAACAATCATGTCATTAAAAATAAAAAGAGACTTGAACCCTAACAAAAAAACAAAAAGGTTAGATTCACCACCTTGACAAATCACTTTGGATCACCCAACTTTGCCCAAAACGTTACCCTCATGTGAACATTGCTTTGAAACCTATACAAAATCTTCACGTGATCATTGCCTTAAAACCTGTGCAAAATCTTTGATTATGAGATAGCAAGTCCGTCTCAAGGTACTGGATTTGTGTAACAATCTTCTTTTATAAGATGAGTCGTCCACGTCAAGCTCTCGTATCGTTAGATGTACGCTAAAATGGTGGACATTCCACGACAATTGATGGAGTTTGTCTGTACACAAAGACAAGAATCGATGTTGATGCATCTTGTCTCCACCAAACTATCCGCTATCAGGAGCCGCCTGTTTGTTTGCATGCCGGTGCCTATAGCCCCACAAGCTCTGAATCTCCTTATATATACACACGCCATTGCTGCAAGCCCACGGTTACACAGAGGGCCTCTCCTTCCGCTTGAAATCCTTGCAGCGAAGGAGGCCGGAATTCATCGACGATTACAGACAATCGGCGCTGGTGGGAATCAGAATCCGCCGGAATTTTAATATATGTTGTAGTAGTTCTGGGCATCTGCTGGCGGGCATTTTGTTTTCTGTTTTCTGGCGATGGAGATCAGATTGTGCGCGGTTTTGATGGCGTTGCTGCTGTTGCTGTGTTGGTGCGATGGCGTGGCCGGGGAGCGTTTCGAATTGGAGGTGCGGAAGGCGGCGCTGGCGCAGTTAGCCAAGGGAAGCGTTCCTCCATCCGGGCCTTCTCCCATTGGCACCCGCGGCGGTCAGGGCAAGACTGGAACCGGTAGCCCAGCTCATCGGCCTTGACGCTTTTCCGGCTCTTGAATCGGTGGCGTTTTGTTGGCGGGCGTCAATTTCAATGCCTGTGTCGTCCAATTTCGTCAATCCGTTTTCTAACAGTAATTTCGTCATGAATGTCCACGGCAAATTAACTTTTCTGTAACAAATTTTGTATGTTCATTTTAATTTTGGAGTTAATAAATATTTATAGTTTTTTTTTAAARTATCYTAAACTTTAAATTTAATAAATTTTACAAATTATATAAGTATTTATAACATAAAAACCATTGAATAGTCATCTGCCAAAAAAATTGTTAAAATGAATGTGATTTTTTTTATTTTTATTTTGGAATAGAGTTCGGGGAAACTCACCAGGTACTTTTCCTCATTTCTAAAATGGTATTAGGATACATGTTTTCTCTATAGCTTGCTCATTTAAGAGTTCAACATGTCACTTGGACTAAACACTCCTGAACACAAACCACTTGGACTAAACTCAATTAACATAATTGTGCTTGTTAATTATATAATAAAAATTATATGTTAAAATTTGTATAAGATAAGTGTTATTAAATTTATATAAATATAATCAGCTTTTATTAATATAAATGGTTTCGAAAAGTTTTCAATTAATAACATGCTTAAAATCCAAACATATTAAAGGTTAGTGTGATCATCCTAAAATTTCTTAAACTCAAGATTCACTTCAAACCCTGTTATTATTGACCAATCAAATTTATATAAATATCATAGAAATAATAATAATAAACATTATAATCTCATCCATATTAAATTAAAAATTATAATTTCTAAAATGTAAAATTCTCTTTTATATTTATATTTAATGACTTATTATTTTGTTATATAATTTAAAATTTTAAAACTTCTATTGAAAATTATAATTTCTAAAATGTAAAATTCTTTTTTATATTTATATTTAATGATTTATTATTTTGTTATATAATTTAAAATTTTAAAACTTGTATGGTAAAGTAATGTTATTATATTTTAATTGTACAAGATTTTTTTCCATTAAGTTTGCTCACATCTTGAATGGTTGAGATTTTCTTTTTAGAAGTGGTTGTTGGAAGGTAACGTGTTTACATGTGGACAAAATGTTTGATGTAGAAATATGCCTATTAAACTTCATGTGATAATAAATGTTTTATCCAATTTTGAAAAAGAATGTCCAAAACACTTAACATGATGGAATGCAAGGAGATAAAGTGGTCGAGTGGGGTCAAGGGAGAGGATAGTGACTAAGCTCGACAATGTTAGTTTGTATGATTTATTATTGTTACTATGTATGGATTTTATATGGTTTACTCAATCTATAGTTTGTGATTGATTAGTACATGTATATGTTATTATTTTATTTATGAATTAATGTTATTAAATCTTAATTGGATTTTATATGGTTTACTCAATCTATAGTTTGTGATTGATTAGTGTGTATATGTTGTTATTTTATTTATAAATTAATACTATTAAATTTTAATTAGATGAGATATTTTTTCTATACATACTTTAATTAAACATACTTTAATTAAACTTTAATTAGATCATAATGTTATTATTTTATTTATAAATTAATATTATTAAATCTTAATGGGATGAGATACTTTTCCTATGTATACCTTATTGGATCTTATTTGGATGAGATATTCTTCCTATGCATACCTTCCCAAATGGAATATTTCACTTAGACAAACCACTATTAAGGATCTAAAGATAAAGGAAACAATCCCATGTATGTGTTTCCAAATGGAATATTTCCAAAGATTTCACTTAATAGAGTTGGATTAGCAATGAGAGAAACATTTCACTTAGACAAACAATTGGTAAAGATCTAACCATAAGGCAATCTAATTAGACAATCTAATTAGATTAGGTCTAGGTATATTTCTAAAAGGATCTAATTTCTTCAATTCTTTAAAAGGTGATTTCAATATGATCTATTTCATTGTTTGATTCTCTTAACTTATTTCCATTGAGACATGGTTAAAAGGATCATCTCTCTCCATTTAAATGTAATAGCCATATTTGCAAGAATCAACATTGCATCACCACACTAAACCACCGGGTTAATAGGAATCTTGCCAAGTGACAAACATCCAATTATTTTTAATATTTTATTGTATTTTTTTTTTATATGTGACTTAATGAATGGTTTCAGCCCATAATGTTTAGATTAATATGGTCTAGATGAATAGTTTATTGCATGTCCTTGCATACATAAATGTAATGAGAATGGTTGTTTTTGTGCATGACAATATCATTGCTTGTGAATCACATGTTTATCAATCCATTGTTCATGATTAATTTATGTATAGTAAATTAAGAAGAATAGTTCTAAATATCAAAATTAAGGAATATTAAAAAAAATTGGACCTAGTACTCTCTTGTATAAAATGTATCTTGGTTATAGAATGATGAACAAGATTGAGCATTAAAATATGTAGTTCTTACTTGTCTATGTTATGCACTTATGTGTGATACTACTCATTACAGTGTGTCCTCATGAGTTAGGAGACCAATGGACATATGGAAAATTCTGCATGTGTATGCCATGACCATGACCTATTACTTCAGGTTTCCATGAGGGATTGACCTGATAGAGAAAGTAAAAGATCATGTGATGAGCTCATGTATGGTTGAGGTGTGTACACATAAGTTCAGTGCTTGTGTGGATTAAGTGTCAAGAGGTGGATGTGACTACACATATGAATTTAATTAAGTGGATGGTGATATGATTGAGAGAATCTCTATATCCACTCCACTTTAGGTGTGCATTTTTTTAGTATTAGTTCCTAAAATGATTAAGATCCTTATGTTTAGGGATGAGTTGATTAAGTGATTGAGAGATTTTCTCTCAACTTGTCTCTTTGCTTAGAAAGTAATCGCATTTATTTGATGTAGATATTCATGTCATGAATACACAATATTAAGTTTTTTTAAATAAATTATATATCCGTAGTTTCCATAACATTATATCAAATTAGATATAGGCTTGACTTTCTTGCCAGTGGGCCCAGAGTGATGGAATATTAAAAAGGTTAATCTGCTTAAGATTTTAGGAGCACAATAGATGTGCATGAGGTGTCATGAGGTGCATGCAGTTGTCATTAGTCCAATTTGGTGGATGGTGATATGATTGAGAGATTTTCTCTATCAACTCCACTTTAGGTGTAAGTATTTTTTAAGATTAGTTCCTACAATGGTTAAGATCCTCATGTTTAGGGATGAGTTGATTGAATGATTTAGTTGATTGTGATATTCTCTCTCAATGTGTCTCTTTGTTTAGAAAATAGTTACACATGTGTTTGATGTAGATACTCATGTAATGACTACACAATATAATTTTTTGTTAAAGAAATTCTCCTCAATATTTTTGAACACGGTATCGAAGTAGAGATGGGCTTGACTCTCTTGTAAGATGGCCCAGAGTGATGAAATCTAGGAAAGGTTAATCCTCATAGGATTAGACTAGTGTAAACATAGAGTAGATGCTTTTGCTTTGAGAATTATGTTACATAGTGTGTTTTTATGTTGTGATATAGTGTATTTGTGGTATTGTGTTTATATGATTTTTTGTGGTTATTTGTTGCAAAATAGTGAGCATTTTCCATTAGTTTGATGTGATGCACCATTTGGTGAGTGAAGCTAGTTTTTATCACACCAATTTTATCCACATGCGACACCTAAGTGATTTTAGCTAGATATATCCAAAATTCAACTAACCCTACCTAATTCACCAAAAACCATGGATGATAGATAATCATGCTTCAAGAGAAGAATTCAACCCATAAAGTTGATCAAAAGGAGAAATGTGTGACCCCTTAGTTCATCGGGTGAGCACTTGTGTAGGGAATCCTTAATACATGTATACTCTTTGTAGTAGTGTAATTCATGATAGTTTTATGGATCACTGAATGCCCAAGTCACTTCTTGAGCTTTGTGGATGAAAGGAATCCCATACCAATTGACTCTCCTCATTGAATTGCAAGGTACAAGGCCATTCTTGACATGAATGCAATCACATATGTGAGACACACTATTATAATATACATTGTAGTGTCACATCACAGTGCACATTTTTTGTGAAAAATACAATTTTGTACAATAAAAAACATGATACATGTAGGGATGATGCCATTTGCATTGAGTTTTTGTCATGGAGATCCTTTTTTGCATTGTTTTAACATGCAATCCTTAAGGTGTCGTCATAACAACAATTTTTTTTGATGTAGGGAGTGGTGTGTGTCTAAGTTGTGTCAATATTTTTGAAAAAAAAAACTTTGTGGAGTCATGTTCATGTATTATTTGCATCAAATTTGTGTTTTTTTGCATCATTTTGGAATCCTTATCCATCATATCGGTGTCATTATGAGTCGTGTTAGCATCATTGTGGCAATGGAGTTTAGTCAATTATCATGTAATAGTGTCGTAATATGAAAGTCTTTGCATCATGTTTGTGTCTTACAAGTGATGCAGCCCTCCCAACCCGTAGGTCGAAGGTCCATGTACTCAGGATCGCTCTTCTTCCACTGGCCCGAAGAGATATCAACAATGGCTCTCCTATTTCCCTTTCGGGAAATCTGCACCCACAAATAACTTCGAGAAATTTCCCCCTTTTATACTTCGGGAGATCGGACTTCGCGATTTCGCGAATCCGATGGTCAAGCGTCTTATTTATTAGAACCCCAAAACCTGATTTTCTGAGACTCCGATGCGCTCGCAAGGTTGAATTTTCAACAACTCTTCATTCCATTGGGATTTCGGACTTCGCGCTTTCGTGAATCCTGATGCGAAGATTTCGGGACTTCACCCCCCGAAACCCCGAAATGGTCAACGAAATTGTCTTCCGTGCTAATAGTGCGCCACTTGTCCGATCTGCTAGCTCCTATGGCCCACACAATCCTTTCGGCCCTTCGAGACTTCTCACTTCGCGATTTCGCGAGTCCTGATGCGAAGACTTCGGGACTTCAACTCCTGAAACCCTGAAATAGGAATTCATGGTTGAATCCAACAGACCTGGTTGGCTAGAATCTACGGTTCAGCCTCTCCTGAGCTTGAACCCTTTGAAGCACTCGCCATAACTTCCCTGCTCCTTTGTGAGATCTGACGGCTCACGGGACTTTGCAAATTTCCCACAGAGAATTCCGACAGTCCGTTCTTTCCGTCTCAAGGACTTCTGCAACTTTTTACCAAAGTGGGTTTCCCACGGTACTCAACTACCTGCGACACAAACTTGCGACGCCTTCTCACTGTTCCGATGCACAAACTTCCTGTGCTTCCTTCGACCCCTTCGAAGGTTCAAATCCTTCTGAACTTTTCCACAACTTCAAGTCTTTCAGAAAACTCCTGCTCGCACTCCTTGCGAAAAACGTTCAAACACCTTCAAGTGTTGAACTCCCTTTGACTTTGCGCACTCCCTGCAGTAGCAGTCTCTCAATACTTTTCTTAGGTTACAAAACCTGAATCCCTACTCAACCTGCGCACACCTTGCACGACTTCTGTGCTCAAGTTGCACTTTTGAAGAAATGAGAACAAAAGATATTCCTTCTGAGCTTTCAGAGACCAACCTCTGAACCCTTTGTCAACACACTCCTTGCAGAAAATTCAACTGCACTCCTTGTAGGAACTCTTGCTCAGATAGAGAAACAATTGAAACTCATTCCTTTACCCTTTCCTCTTAGATTTCAAACATTCAACAAGAAATCATTCATACATAGCATAAAAGAAATTGCATGACATAAAGAGTTTAACCATGAACATACCGTTCAGCATACACATACAAGAAACAAATACAATGCCATGAATCTGAATTAAGACTTCTTCTATTAATTCAAATCTCTGTACATGGGTGTTTTTCAAGCACAGTTTCTCCGCTCTAGCTCTGTATGCTCTTCTCTTGGTAATGTTCTTCCTCTATGTTACAATTACACAATGAGGGTGTCTATATCCCGTTTCCCTCTCTCATTCTAAACTGTCTAATCTACGCATTAATTTCTATCTACTTGCATTAACTATCATAAATACCTTCTACCTACTAAGGACAAGAGCGGATCGCTCAAGGTTCGTTTACATTTACAAGTGTGCCTCCACTTGATGACTTCATTAATGTTTCAAGACATTTTCAAAATTTGCGTTGGGCGCTTGTCCAGCTGTATTTTATCTCCACGCTGGCTTGCTTGAGATGTTCCTGCATCATACTCCCTTGCTTGAAAATTTTCATGGGCTCCTGTCCATGAGCTCACATACGGTGTGTCCATGCCTCTGGATCTCTGCTTCATTCTCCCAGCTGGCATCTTCAACTGGATGGCCCTTCCACTTGACCAAATATTCAAAGTATTGCTTTCGCCTGGTCTTCTTGCTGACCCTTTTGTCTAGTATGCGCTCCATCTGCGGCTTTTCTATAATTGACATTTGTTTTGTCCACTGGACCTCTGGATGTTCATTTCCTGTCCATGTTTCCTCAACTTTATATGGGTACAAATCTGAGATATTGAATATCGGAGAAATTCCGATCCCATCGGGTAATTCAATCTCATAAGCATTTGCCCCAAATTTCTTTAAGACTTTGCATGGTCCGATTTTCTTCATCTTCAGTTTATTATATGTTCCTCTTGGGAACCTTTCCTTTCTCAAATGTGCGAGGATCAAATCGCCAACTTCAAGTTGAAGCTGTCTCCTTTGTTGATCTGCTCTGCGCTTATATTCCTGGCTCGAACTCTGCAATCGCTCCTTCACCTGGCTGTGAAGTTCCTTCATCGCCTCTGCGAAATCTTTTGCACTAGCGCTCCTAGTCACAGTATGTTCTGAATCTCTCAGTTCAGAAATTCCTCTCGGCTGCATGCCATAGACAATATGAAATGGACTCTACCCCATGCTTCTATTAACTGAGTCGTTATAAGCAAATTCCGCCTGTGGTAATACGTTGTCCCACTGGCTGTGGTGTTCTGTCACCAAGCTTCTCAGTAAGTCTCCCAAACTTCTGTTCACCACTTCTGTCTGTCCATTCGTCTGAGGATGATAAGCCGAACTAAATGACAAGTTAGTTCTCAGATTCTTCCATAAGGTCCTCCAAAAGTGTCCTACAAACTTAGCGTCTCGATCCGAAACTATGCTCCTTGGTAAGCCGTGAAGTCGAACGACTTCTTTGAAAAACAGATTCGCAATGTGAGTTGTGTCATTGGTCTTCTGACATGGAATGAAGTGTGCCATTTTGGAAAATCTATCCACCACCACAAAGATTGAGTTGAACCCTCTTTGTGTTCTTGGCAACCCCAATATGAAATCCATGTTGACTTCATCCCACGGCTTCTCAGGTATGGACAATGGTTGATAAAACCCTGCATTCTGTCTCCTTCCCTTCGAATGCTGGCAAATTCTGCATCTGTCCACGAATCTTTTGACGTCTGCTCGCATTCCCGGCCAAAAATATGACTCATTCAACTTTGCGAATGTCTTGTCATGACCGAAATTCCCAGCCAATCTTCCACTGTGTTTCTCCTTCAGTAAATTCTCCCTCATGGAGCATTTTGGAATACAAAGCTGATTACCTTTAAACAATAATCCTTCCTGGATCATGTATTCTGTCCATTGGCTTATATCTCCGAGAATTGGATTCTCAATTGCTTCGTACACCCCTTTAAAATCTGGATCATCTTTGTACATGTCCCTAACGTCATCAAAACCCAATGTTTTGACTTTGAACTCCTGCAATAGCAAACACTTTCTGCTCAAAGCATCAACAACTTTGTTAGCAGTACCAGAAATATGTTTAATCACAAAAGTGAAACTTTGCATATATTCAACCCATTTAACGTGTCTTTGATTCAACTTTTCCTGTTGAGTCACAAATTGCAAAGCATGATTGTCACTGTATAAGGCAAACTCCTTGTGAATCAAGTAATGTCTCCATTTCTTCAATGCCTGAATAATAACATAAAACTCCTTATCATAAGTGGAGTATTTCACTTTGGCTTCGTTCAGCTTCTCACTGAAGTATGCTATCAGCTTGTCTTCTTGACTCAAGACTGCCCCTATTGCAAATCCACTTGCATCGCATTTCACTTGAAATGTCTTTTGGAAATCAGGCAACACCAGAATTGGTTGTTCCGTGATCTTCCTCTTTAACAGATTAAAACTCTTCTCAGCTTCTTCTGTCCAGTGAAAAGATTTGTGTCTCTTCTTCACTGTGTCCATCATCGGTGCACTAATGCCACTGAAATTTTTGATGAATTTTCGGTAGAAACTAGCTAATCCGTGAAAACTTCTCACCTCAAATATACTCTTCGGTGATGGCCAATTTTTGATTACCTCCACCTTACCTGGATCCATCCTCAACTTATCTGCAGAAATAACAAACCCCAAATAAATGAGCTCTGTCTTCATGAATGAGGACTTCTTCATGTTTATCAACAACTTCTCCTGTTGTAACCTCTTCATCACTGTAGCCAAATGTTTTAGATGTTCAACTTCTGTTTTACTGAAAATCAGTATGTCATCCAGATATACGATAACAAATTTTCCAATGAAATCCTTCAGGACTTCATTCATCAATCTCATGAAAGTACTTGGCACGTTCGTTAAACCAAATGGCATAACAAGCCATTCATACAACCCTTCGTTGGTTTTGAAGGCTGTCTTCCATTCATCACCTTCTCTCATGCAGATTTGGTGATAACCGCTTTTCAAATCAATCTTCGAAAAATACTTTGCTCCACTCAAGCAATCCATCAGATCGTCCATCCTTAGCAATGGAAATCTGTACCTGATGGTTATCTTGTTGATCGCCCTAGAGTCAGTACACATCCTCCAGCCTCCGTCTTTCTTCGGACTGAGTACTGTCGGAACAACACATGGACTCAAGCTTTCCCTGACCAAACCTTTGTCCAACAAATCCTAGACTTGTCTTTTGACCTCTTCATTCTCTTGCGGCATCAATCTGTACGCGGCTTTGTTTGGAAAACTAGCTCCTGGTATGAGATCAATATGATGACTCACACTTCTGATCGATGGCAACGAATGAGGTAGTTCGTCCACTACTATATCAACGAACTCTTCCAGCATCTTCTGGATTTCTTCTGGTAAATCATCCACTCTTGTGTTGGTCAAAACAATTCTAGGCTTCCTGACCACAATGAATTGTGGATCCTCCTTCTTCTTAACCTCTGTAAGAAGTTCCTTCCCACTCATGAGAAGTACAATGTTGCTTACTTCAGGTTTCACCTCCTTATCCTTGATTAGAAGCAACCTGTGAGTCCTCCCATTCTTCTCTAGGGTGTATGTGTTCATTCTCCCATCATGAATCACATTCCTGTCATATTTCCACGGTCTACCTAGAAATAGATGACAAACATCCATGGGAATAACATCACAGAGTATCTTATCATTATATCCTCCTATCTTAAATTCAACTAAACACTGTTTAGTGACAGTTACCTGATGTCCTTTTTGTAAGCATGAAACTCTGTATGGGCTTGGATGATCAATCGTCTCCAGCTCTAGCTTTTCTACAATATCCATTGAAATGAGATTATCTATGCTACCACTGTTCACAATGACCTTGCATACCCTGTCCTTGGTTTTGCAAGCAGTCCGGAAAAGTCAGTTTCTTTGGAATGAACTCTCCACCTCTTTCTCTGGTGTCAAAAGAGATTTTTGCATCATCAACGATCTTTCGCCTTCAGCATCCTCTGCCTCAATATCTCGCCTTTGTGCTTCGGCAATGTGAGTCTCTCCTCCTTCTTTCTTTTTATCTGGACACTCATAAGATTTGTGCCCATTCTTTCCACATGTGACGCATGTTATTACTCCACTTCTTCCTCTTCCTCTACCTCTAGTACGAGGAAAAATATTATTATCAACATAATCTCCTCTCTGTTAGGTATGCTGCCCTCTCTGTTCAGCATATTGCCCTTGCTGTGAGGTTCCACCCCTCTCAGTTCGAGTCTGAGGTTTTTTCTAGTCCTCCTTGGGTTTCTGGTTTTTATCCTGGGCAATTGATTTGCCTCTAGGCTGACTTCTGCCTCGACCTCTTTGACCCTGCTTTCGACTCAGCTTCTCTTCAACTTTTAGAGCCATCTGATAAGCATCTTCCACCGTTCGGATGGTTATCATGCTCATCTCATCCTGAATGTCGTATCTTAGGCCATTCATGTATCTAGCAACCTTTTCATCATCGCTTTCTCGATGACCTGCCCTGATGTTCAACCTGTAGAACTCTTTAGTGTATTCTTTCACTGTCATCAGCTTCTGTCTCAAGTTTTGCATCCTTTGAAACAGAGTAATTTGATAATCCCTGGGGATGAATTTCGCCTTCATCTTTGCGATCATTCTGTCCCAACTCTTGATCTTCTTCTTGCCTTTGCAGCGTTTGTCAGATTGTAGCTCATCCCACCACAATGCTGCATGTCCCTTTAATCTCGTGACAACATGTTTGACCTTCTTGTCCTCTTCGACATCTTCGTACTCAAAATATGTGTCCAGACCTCTAATCCAGTCTAGAAGCTCCTCTGCATCCAAGTTTCCCTCATAAACTGGAATGTCCATTTTCGCTCTTGCACCCATTCTTGCAATAAATCTAATCAAGCGTTCGTTTGCTGCATCTTTGGCTGCAACTTCCTCCCTTTCATGTTCAGCCTCAATTTCACTTTAGGAATCACTAAGATCCCCAACATTGACTATACGCCTCTGTGCTGTCTCCATGTCTTTGAGTCTAGTGCGTAGATCACACATCTCTCTCTCCATGGCTAGATCAAGCATCTGCCTACCCCTTCTTCTCGACATTTCCCTGTCCTCTGGTGGATCGGGTGTTTGCCTGTCCCTTCTTCTTGGCGGCATGGTGAATTCTCCTTTTCCTTGCTACAGAAAGAAAAGAAACCTTTCTGTGCTCTGATACCACAATTGACGCAGCCCTCCCAACCCATAGGTCGAAGGTCCACATACTCATGATCGCTCTTCTTCCACTAGCCCAAAGAGCTCTCAACAATGGCTCTCCTATTTCCCCTTCGGGAAATCTGCACCCACAAATAACTTCAAGAAATTTCCCCCTTTTATACTTCGGGAGATCGGACTTCGCGATTTCGCGAATCCGATGGTCAAGCGTCTTGTTTCTTAGAACCCCGAAACCCGAATTTCTGAGACTCCGATGCACTCGCAAGGTTGACTTTTCAACAACTCTTCATTCCATCGGGATTTCAGACTTTGCGCTTTCGTGAATCCTAATGCGAAGATTTCAGGACTTCAGCCCCCGAAACCCCGAAATGGTCAACGAAATTGACTTCTGTGCTGATAGTGCACCACCTATCCGCTCTGCCGACTTCTATGGCCCACAAAATCCTTTCGGTCCTTCGGGACTTCGCACTTCACGATTTCGCGAGTCCTGATGCGAAGACTTCGGGAGTTCAACTCCCGAAACCCCGAAATAGGAATTCACGGTTGAATCCAACGGACCTGGTTGTCTAGAAGCTATGGTTCTGCCTCTCATGAGCTTGAACCCTTTGAAGCACTCGTCGTAACTTCCCTGATCCTTCATGAGATCTAACGGCTCATGGAACTTCACGAATTTCCCACAGAGAATTCTGACCGTCCGTTCTTTCCATCTCAAGGAATTCTGCAACTTTTTACCAAAGTGGGTTTCCCACGGTACTCAACTACCTGTGACACAAACTTGCGACGCCTTCTCACTGTTCCGATGCACAAAATTCTTGTGCTTCCTTCGACCCCTTCGAAGGTTCAAATCCTTCTGAACTTTTCCACGACTTCGAGTCTTTTAGAAAACTCCTGCTCGCACTCCTTGCAGCAAACCTTCAAACACCTTCAAGTGTTGAACTCCCTTCAACTCTGCGCACTCCCTGCAGTAGCAGTCTCTCAATACTTCGCTCAGGTTACAAAACCTGAATCCCTACTCAGCCTACGCACACCTTGCACGACTTTTGTGCTCAACTTGCACTTTTGAAGAAATGAGAACAAAAACTATTCCTTCTGAGCTTTCAGAGACCAACCTCTGAACCCTTTGTCAACGCACTCCTTGTGGACAATTCAACTGCACTCCTTGTAGGAAATCTTGCTCAGATAGAGAAACAATTGAAACTCATTCCTTTACCCTTTCCTCTCAGATTTCAAACATTCAATAAGAAATCATTCATACATATCATAAAAGAAATTGCATGACAGAAATAGTTTAACCATGAACATACCGTTCAACATACACATACAAGAAACAAATACAATGCCATGAATCTGAATTAAGACTTCTTCTATTAACTCAAATCTCTTTACATGGGTGTTTTTCAAACATAGTTTCTCCGCTCTAGCTCTGTATGCTCTTCTCTTGGTAATGTTCTTCCTCTATGTTACAATTACACAATGAGGGTGTCTATATCCCGTTTCCCTCTCTCATTCTAAACTGTCTAATCTACGCATTAATTTCTATCTACTTGCATTAACTATCATAAATACCTTCTACCTACTGAGGATGAGAGCGGATCGCTCAAGGTCCGTTTACATTTACAAGTGTGCCTCCACTTGATGACTTCATTAATGTTTTAAGACATTTTCAAAATTTGCGCTAGGCGCTTGTCCAGCTGTCTTTTATCTCCACGCTAGCTCGCTTGAGATGCTCCTGCATCAACGAGCATAATGTTAGTAAAAAACATGTGTTAACAACACATTAGCCAACTAACATACAATCAATTTCACAACATGACTACAATAAAAAAATATGTGTCTATAAATGCAATTATGAAATTCTACCACTCTAACATTCAATCAATTTCACACCATGTAAGAAAGAAACCATCTATATATAAACATGATGATGGGAATAAGTCAAAAGGTGCAATAAGTATGTTGTAATAAAGGGAGGAAGTCAAATTTTTTTTTTTTGGTGGGGGGGGGGGGTTGGAACAATGTGAAATGAGAAGTCAAAAACTTACTAATCCACCTGAAATTTTTCTAGGGTAATCCAAAAATTGTTTTTTTTCCATAGAGACTTTGCAAGGCAAAAGAACTTTAGGCCCAATGAAGATAGTGTTGGCACATAGTGGGCAGACCGAGGGTTAAACATTAATTGACCAACAAATCCCAAGATACTGGCCCTTTCGACATCACCCACAAGCAGGTGAAGTCTCACCTGAAGTACCTATGGGGACTGTGGGAACCAGGTTTTCGTAGTCATGGGGGAATACGAGGCATCCATACCTTATTGTTTACTTAACTTTTAATTATCATGTGATATACCCTATGCGCAACATTACTCCACTTAACATTGATTCATTCATCACTAACTTAAGTGCATGGGATCATAACATCATATATATTCATAATACTAAACATTCACGATCATTATATAGTAGCCACAAACAATAAACATATATATACTAACCATCCATCAAATTCCTCAAAAACATGACATACATCAAGACACAAGGTTTTAACGTGGTTCACTCCAAACTGGGCTACATCCACAATGGCTGGATTCTTATTCATTCATTCATAATCTCCATTACATTCATGTGCACTGCACTCATACATAGATATTCAGTTACAACCCAAACCTTCCCTAGTCGTTCTATGTTGTAGTGCACACATACCTCTCAACTGATATTCAACTCACTCATAACTCTACTTAAAGCTCTATTCTCCAAGTGTTCACTCTTCACTATCCATCACTTAAAACTACTTTCTACCCAAAAATAATTACATATTTATAGTATTATATTAGGGCTAATCCCATTACAAAATGGTTACAAAGTGGACAAAATGTCCCAAAGATTCCTAACTAACTCTCGTTTATTGCATGCTAAATCCTTAAGATGCGCTAACTGCTTTTCACGCACACTGCTCCTTTGCCAAAATGTCACATGATCTGCTTCTGCGCGAAACCCAAAACTTACCCAAAAATGCTTTCTCCAATAGGCCCCCAACATTAATCGATGGATCCTCCCAAGCCACTTATGCATGCTTCTCTCCCTTTGTCGCGAGCTTGGTCACCAAGAAGTTATGAAATGTTTTCTTAACAATGGCGACTGTCCCCTTCACATATTCTTCTTTCTTTTATAACTCTTCTTCTACCTGCAACGCTATCGGGCCCTGTAGCTTCTCGGTAGTCTCTCGTGCGGCTTGTTTCACCACTCCCTGTGCAACTATGAGCTCTCAATCTACCTTGTATGCCTCTTCCTGTAATAAATCCATCTTTTGCGCAAGAGCATGTTGCTCTACTCTCATCTGGTTCATTTCAAAGTATAGCTTGTTGTTGTCTACCATTGATGTCATATTCTCTTTTGATGGCAATCTTATCATTGTCTCCTTAAAATTATGTTCTTTCTCCTACATAGCTTGAATCTTCTGCCCAATTGCTTGTAACTCTACATCTTCTGTCAACCCAGTCCAGACTTCTGTGCTTTATTCACAAAGTTTGGCACACTCTACTTCTAAACTCTTGATATTCTCAACATTCGTGTTCACCATCTTCTCCTTTTTCTCTCTCTCCTCAGGGGGAGTACATGGTATTTCATGTGCTTCCAATTCTATCATATTCAAGTGGAAGCCTTGAATAAATTCGTCGATATTTGACACCTTCTCTTCTATTGGAGTATCCACCTCCATTGGTACTTCTGGAAGTTCCTTGTACACTTGTTCGAATTCTTGCGGCATCCTCTCTTCCTTTTGCATAGCCTCATCCCTTTCCATGGCTACTTTGTTGTAGTCTAGATGTAAATCTATGCTCTCTTTCATGACCTTAACCAACTCATTGGAGGTCTTTTTTGCGCGGAGTTTGAGTTCTTGTGTAACGTTGACTTGTAATCCTTATAAAATATCTATTGGCAACTTTGAAAAATCTAATTCAAGGTAACTTAAGGTTTGTGACTGCTCCTGCATCTCGGTCGATGTGAATACTATCACCCCCAATGATATTTTTACCATCCTTCACTCTCCT
>ML807284.1:263782-274592 GCA_009831015.1 Picea engelmannii
AAAATTGCACATCATCTAGCTCCCTCCATGCTGCTAATGCAATTAAAATTAGTAACCATGCGTAGTGAAATTCAATGCCTTTATCTTGTTCCTCTTCATAGTCGATCAAGAACTGGTTGAGAAAAAATTTCGCCCAACTCATTTGCATTCCCTCGACGCACTTCTCAGCTATCGATATTACTTTCACTGGTACTTTTTCCTTCTGACACTTCCTTAACGACTTACATGCCAATACTTGTGTTGCAAAACTCACTGTAGGGTCACATATGCTTGCTACATCCAAACTGCGCACTCCTATGTGCATATGAAACTTCTCTCTCATGCTCTATGATAAATCCTTCTCATTCTTCTTGCCTGAAAATAATAGTGAGGGATCCCCCCCTTGCAATTGTAGTCCAATAATTCGCACAATCAAATATGTGTCAAGGGAGACCGACCTATCGAGCCACAAGTAACCTTCATGTACGCAACTCAACAACATCTTTACGCATGTGTTTATCTCTGCGCTCCTTCCGAAATGTGCTATGTCGAATAAATTCATGGTTCCATCTTTCTCCAACCCTGTTTCCCATGTCTGTGGCTCTATCACGATGATTTGTGTTTCTGCGCTGATGTATCTCTTCAAATACTTGCTTGGTGCTAGCTCTGGGAATTTTTTCTTGTCTGTAATATCATGGTCTGCATACTTTAAATTTAGTATCAATCCTAACATATCTTCCTCCACGATCACTCTAGGTGGGATTTCTAGCTCCAAAAGCAAATACTTAGCATATTTCGACAACTTGACTAGCTTCGTTGTATCCTTCCTTGGTGGGATGTAATCTCTTGGAAATCCCGTTGCTGATGAAGATGCTCTCGGGGTTTATTCAACTATAGGTATTGTTTTTGGTTGAATTCATTGTTTCCTTGGTGTTTATGTTGATGTCGTTGTTGTCTTGGGTGGTGCCATCTCTCTCTGCAATAGTCTCCCTACGACTAACACCTACAACTCTACAACACTATCTTGGCTCTGTAAATCCTTCTTGCTCTACTTTCTATTTAAACTGTAATTGACCATAACCTTTCCTCGTAAACCCTTTTCTTTCTTTTATAACCCATCGACAACGATTAACTTATCTTTGCACCTAAACTTGTCATTTAACCCACTAGTTCTTTGCATTCAATACGTGTCTTAACCCTGGATTAAATCTAAATCTTTCGACATATTTGGGCCTAGATATGTCATTCTGTTATGATCTCCGAGGTACTTTCTATTTATTGTGTTTCTCCGCTGTTTTGACATGATCTTTCCTCATAAATGATTTTTCCCATCATGTTACCTCTTCAATTATCTTAACTATTATCTGCGCGATCTCCTCTCTCTGCTGCAAAATTTTCTTCTTGTATTTTGTATGCATATGAAGAGCGATCTCTCATCAGGTCCAACGCGTGACAATCCTTCTCGTCGAGTCCAACCGACTTACATAAATTACAAAAAAAAATCCTCCCAGAGCTTTGGTATTTTTTCATTAACGGAAAATTATGAGGGTGGTGACCCACCATCTTACAAATTTCACACCATAACCCTAAAGGATTTGGGGCTCCTGTATTCAAGTATTACTGGAATGATGGACACTCATCTTTATGATGGCCTTTTGTTTTACAGGTGATACATCAAACTCCCCTGCGCTTTTCTTTTCCTTTTGTAATTCCCCGTAACTGAATAGTTAGTGCAATGAGATGTGACTTGACTTGATCCATCCCCGCGTTATTCTCTCCTACAGGGGACACTTCCAATTTCATCGCAATTTTCGGAGCTTTCGACTGTGTCACAATATTTTGTTGTGTCAACAAGCAACGCATATGTGGAAATAAAGCTGCAATAAACCATTCTCTGTGATGTTCATCTAGAATATGGAATGTTAATCGGTCTTTCAATATCTTAAACCTTTGGTCATATTCCCATACCGATTCATTTACTATATGCTTTATCTCCTTCAATTCTGTAATGCACTGCGAATGAGACTTAAGTTTATGGAATTCTTTCAGCAAATCTTGTCTTACCTCTGCCAATGTTCTTGTTTGACCTACAGGTGTGGTATTATGATATTTCATATACCATAATAGTGCACGATCTCTAAAGGTTGTTTCCAATTGTGTAATATTCATGTCATTTTCCTGTACGTTCTTCACATTCCATATCATGTCACAAATGAACATATGTTATTTTGGATATTTTGAATTGACCCCTTGGAAGAGAAGCATCCTTAAGGTGGGATCTACCCCTGCCATCGTATTCTGCATGATATTCTTTCCTGATACCACTAATTGATTCTGACTCAACGTACTACTTCCAATACTAACTACAATTGACAAATCTTTTGATCTTACCTTAGTTCTTAGCGACGTACACAAGGTCGTGGGTTTGACGTAGAGTCTGATCCAGGTGAGATCCTTTTCTACTAGATTGATTTGATGTATATTTTATTCTATGAAAATACTCCCTTCGATCTAGAATATTGCACTAGTTTCTCTTTCCTCAATCTCACTGTGTTATCCTTCTCTCTCGGCCACAATCCTCTTCTTATTCATTCTAAATCTCTTACCGTTGCACAATATTCCAATCTATTTGTTCTTCACACACTCTTCTTCACTCGACATCCTTATCCCGTTTGTTCCTCATCCCTTCTTTTCATCCCTTTCTTCACTCAAACCATTCCCTGGTCAACCCCCATTTCCCTTATGTGCACGAAGGTGCTTAGCAATCAGATTCCATTGTCATCATGCTTTTTCCACACAACAACATCTTAATCCATATATATATTGACTTCAAGTATATTCTTCATGATCCTTTAAAGAATTCCCTCTTTGCAACACTGTATGACTTAGTGCAATCTATAGGAAATTCAGTAACGTAACCTCCCAACACACTGTCCAACCAGTAGTTAAATGCGTGTGATGTCTTATTTCTTATTTCATTAACTTGTCAAATCAATTCAGGACTCCAATTCCTCGGAACCATAGTTCGATATCTTCCAGTTTGTTCAATAAATCTATAGATCCACTCTGCTAATACATTCAAAAATTCAGTAAAGAAAATTTCATGCAAATATGTAAAAACATTCCTTTGCGCTAATCCTTGGATTATGATTATGATCTACAACAAACTCGATCTCCTTAGTATTCCACCATTTTGATCCTGACAATAGAACCATTTGTTGGCGTGCAATGGGAAGGCCCTGGGTTAAACATTAATTGACCAACAAATCCCAAGATACTGGCCCTTTCGACATCACCCTCAAGCAAGTGAAGTCTCACCTGAAGTACCTATAAGGACTACAGGAACCAGGTTTCCTCAGTCATGGGGGAATATGAGGCATTCATACCTTACTATTTACTTAACCTTTAATTATCATTCCATATACCCTATGCTAACATTCCTCCACTTATATTGATTCATTCATCACTCACTTAAGTGCGCAGTATCATAACAACATATATATTCAGAATACTAAGCATTCACCATCATTGCATAATATCCACAAACAATAAACAGATCTATACTAACCATCCATCACATCCATCAGAAACATGACACACATAAGAAACACATCAATACACAAGGTTTTAATGCGATTCACCCCAAATTAGGATATGTCCACAACAACTGGCTTCTTATTCATTCATTCATAATCTCCATTACATTCATGCACACTATGCTCATACATATATATTCAGTTACAACCCAAACCTTCCCTAGTCGTTCTACGCTGCTGTGCACACATACCTCTCGACTGATATTCAACTCACTCAGAACTCTCCTCAAATCTCTATTCTCCAAGTGTTTAGTCTTCGCTATCCATCACTCAAAACTACTTTCTACCCAAAACACATTACACATTTATAGTATTCTATTAGGTCTAAGCCTGTAACAACATGGTTACAAAGTGGAAAAAATGTCCCAAATATTCCTAACTAACTTATGTTTATTGCACGCTAAATCCTTAAGATGTGTTAACTTCTTTCTGCACATGTTGATCCTTTTCCAAAATGTCGTCTGATTCACTTATGCATGATTCCTAAAACTTACCCAAAATCACTGCTCCAACATATATGAAAATATAGGGAAATTGGTAGAGATGACAAATCAAGATTTATCTAGATATATATAATGCATAATCATCATGAGATAGATAACATCAAGGAAAATCAATTTGATTTGTAAAGAAAATTCCTTTTGAATTATCCATGCTATTATATGTAGGGGTATCGATGGATAAAACTTAGCTTGGACAAGGAAATAAAGTAAACAATGTTCAATATAGAAAAAGAGAAAATGGTAAAGGTTTAATGCATGACCATGAGTAAGCATAGCAATGAGAAACCTCTTCAACTCATGTCCAAGACCTTAAGCATATGCCCTTTTATCAAACAAGATATTATGACCTCGAACATCAATGGCTTAAGTCTATTGGATATTAAAGAAAGATTTGTATATCATGAGTTTGGCCTTACAAAAATCAATGTAGGAGGGTGCACCTATAGCAGGTATTATATAGTAGTGTGGTAGAACACAAATAATGGCATTGGGTTCTCATAATTTCCACTTTTTTGTTATTTGGTGAGCAACATAAGTTTAAGATATTGCATCTTCTATAAGAGGTGAAGAACACAATGTAGCTAGGCGAATGAGGTTGCAACAAGTTGTTGTTCTTGTATTTACTATATAGCAATGCAAGGGAAGATTGTGTTGTTTCTCAATCCAAACACCACTAATTTTCACCTTAGTATGGTTTTCCAAACACATAATTAGAGTAGGGCATTGGAAGCCATACAAACTTATGAAATCAAGAATGTGCAACCTCATTAATTTATTTGGTTTAAAAAGAACCATTTGATAAGTTAGGAAATTAATTATTTTCTTGAAAGGAGTGACAACTAATGGGACTTCCCTAATTTTGAGAATGGTACCCAATGTAAAGTGGGAATCATAGAATTAGTGCGCCTAACCTTGTGGGAATGAAACAACGATTTACACATATGATTAAAACCTTGAATCATTTCATTCAGATATAAAAATTATAAATGCATAAAATGTTGTTTTAAATCAACCAACTAGACAATGAAATGAGTTGTTTCAACAAACTTGATTGAAGCTAATAGAATTCTTTGAAATATTCTATGGAAGTGTATCCAACTTATTAAATAAAAGGTGGGTATCAAAACAAAACATGATCATCCACCATCTACATTTGGTGTGCAACAACATAGCACAACCCAACCCTTGATCTCAAAGCACAAGTAATTCCCCATGATTTCAACTAATACTCAAACAAAACACAAAGAAAAGTGGGGCTAAATTTTCTTAAACATGGAAAAAATATAACTGGTTCATAATATCTTTTAATAAGATTTGTTATTTTGGAAATTTTCACTTTTTATTGCAAATTTAGTGAAAATGCACCAAATAAACCTTAAAACTTAAAGATTTTTTTGGTTTCAAACCTTTGTTACAATCCATAGAACGTATTTTTAAGGAGTTACTGTCTCCTTTGATATTCAATCATAAAATTCACCCTCATTTTGTTTTTGTTTATACTTTACGGTCTTAAGGATCAACACCCACCCACTCTGCTCATCCTCCTATCCTTCCAAATCCAATTTACTCAAATTAGAAATGATGAATCTAAGTACAAGCATAAACCCATATAATAGAAGAAGCCCAAGTGAGGGACAATACTTGTTTAGTTTCCTCTTTTATTGGGTTTGATGAGGGCAGGGAGTAAAAAAAAGTCAAGAAAGAAAGAGAGAATCCATCTATCTATTTATGATTTTCACTTAAACTAATGGGATAAAAACATCATTAAGAAACCTATAAAAAAAACAATTGGAAAGAACAAGAAACAATGGATATATATATGGAGACTGATGGAATAACAATTAATAATTGAACCCCACAAGGTCCAAATATTTTTTTCCAAATTCTTTGGTTTTCCCTACTCTTGATAAGAGAAAAAAATATTTCTTCTCACAAGGTAACGGAAAATCAAAACAAAATCCTACGTGATTATCTTCATTTATCCTACCTTTCTTAGGTTTGTTCTCAAATGGATCTCAACATCGAAATATTCAATGTAATTACTTGAGATCTGCACCACTATTGGATGTGGAAAATCTAACCACTGGAACCACCATCATCCCATCTCTAATAATGATGTTGAGAGAACCTCCAAACATATGAATCTTTCAACCAAGCAACCCTCAAAGGTGGACATGGGTACCATCTACTTAGTACTATCAAGAATAATAGGCCCTGCGACTCCCATAAGAATATTTACACACCCAACAACAAAAGGTTTACAACATTGGCCAAGAATGGACCCATAATCAAATCCATTGAAAGGAAAAATATTTCACACTCATCATCTCCAAAGGCACCTCTTTTCACCCAAGACAATATCCTACTATCTTGGTTACACAAGACTACATGAGGATTGGACATGGTTCCTCCTCATGTCTAAGAATTCATCTAGACGCTTCCTAATCTTTGATAATGTGGATAGATGTTGAAACTAAAATGGTTGATCAATGACACAATATCTAAGGAATATAGTGCATGCCCTACTTGTGTGAATTCTTTGCATGTGGAATAAGAGATTGGCCTATGGAATGAGAGCCAAGTAAATAAAGGTTAGGATGATCTCCACATAGAAGTAACAAGGGGAAAAGTGGGAGGACAAAACAAATCCATAGAAAATTGGAGAGGAAAGTATTAAAGGTCCATTTGAAGTGATGGTATCAACGACCAAAAGTGCACCAATAGTCATCTAATAGATATATATGGCTGCAATTGGTGCACAATTCAAATCAAGACATATGGCATAAACATGGAAATGCCTTTATGTTGTAACAAGTTAAAAACATATCAAAATCAATAACTACAAGTATATATTATTTATTACCTTTGTGATTTGTTGTGGTGTCTTAGGGTCCACTCCTCATGCTTTATTCTCTTCAACAATTCTTTGGCCTTCTTTGAAATTGTTCAAGATTTTTTCAAATACAAATTTGTCAATATCTGTTGTTTTTTTTTTATATTATTTTCCTTGTTGAATGAGAATTGTGATGTTCTTACTAATTTTTTTTTTAAACCATAGAAAATGAAGTCACTTATAAAATTCAATTATGATACATAATGAAATATAAAAGGTGAAGGGAAAAAAACATGAGTGAGTACACATAAGACTAATTCGAACATATGTCATCTGATATGGTATCTCCTCCTCCTGATAGTTTTGAATAATCTATGAAGGGCCCATTTATCACTAAATTGTAGATTTGGTAATGTTCTATGCAGATGTTGTAATGCTCTATGCTTACTAACACTACTTATGTCTACCCACTTTTTGGGATATTCTTTTGATCACTCCCTCATGACTATGTCAAAATTTTCATTATGGACAATTGCACCACTGATAAATTTTAAAATCTCTCCTTTATCAAAACATTGTATATCATCCTAATAGAATGCATTTTATCTATCTTCTTCTAATGAAACAAATCTTCGCCTTTGGTCATTATCATCTCTATGCTTTGTTCTCAAACATTAATATTCACATCATAGACTAAATAAGTGCATGAAAAATGTAGTATATTAGATTCAATTACACTCTAAGTTTCTCTAAAAAATGTGGGATAAATTGTACCATGGCTAACATGCTCAAATCTACTATGACTAATACCCTACAAATTTGTCCTCACTGGATCAAACAAGAGTAATCCATATCTGGGTGTCATATATATTTTTTGTAATACTCTTTATAAATGCTAAAAGTTTTTTTATCAAGCTTTTATGCAACATAAAACAAAGTACAATAAGTAGCAACTAGAATTATAAATACAACTCTTCATAAAATAAGTACACATTTTTCAATATTATATAACAATCATAAAGTATGTAATTACAACTCATAGGGGTCTTGTTATTGCTATTGCTTCATTGGTTTCATTTTGTTTACCTTTTTATTCTCTCTTCTTCCTCTCTTTCCCTATGTCTAGTGTCATCATCTACAAAATCTCCATCCAAAGCTATATGACTCGTTGATCTATTACAACAACGCATTACTAAGTTAAGTACATAAAAACCATGGAATAAAATATATGCATAATTTGTCATGAACATTGAAATTATACACAAAGAGACATAGAAACTAACCCTATAACTCAAAGACATATGCATAGACTAACCCTCTAAATCCCTAACCTGGTCACCAACGAGCATCAAACTACTCTTTTTATTATCCTATTTTATGCAAATTGCATTTTGGTATGAGAAATTCATAGCGTAGAGGGTTTACATTGAGATACTAATTATGAGTGAGATGCTTTGCAAGGGATAAGAACAATGTAGAAATTGTGTACATTTCAATGTATTTCAAGTTGTGTTAGTGTTTCATCTTAACTACACCCAATGGACACAACTTTAAATGAATTGGAATTGCTTCTCCCTTACCTCAGTTGGCTAGGCGACATAGACCGTGCATCCATGTAAGGATAGGGAGAGGACACGTGAAGAAAACTATTGGAAGGAAATGATTTAATGTCAGATAGAATTTATTTATCAGGTAGGGAGAGGACACCTAGTGTTTTTCTCAGACTTGTCTTATATAAGGGAAACTTGTTCAAACTTTAACCTTTGTTTCCTCTAAAACTACACTATGCCATCACCCCATTCATAATTTTGGGTTGATTTTAATGAAGATTTTTATCCTAGGGAATTCCAAGTATGCATTCAATTTATATAAAAGTAATGGAATTAACCAAATATCATTGCTATGATCACAGTGTCTCATATATTGGGTAGCTATGGATTTGGTAGTTTTGAAATTTGGCATATTTAAGGCATGGAAAATGTCATTTTCATTCATCTCCTTATAGTAAGAAGTATAGGCTTGGATATATGTAAGTATTTAAGACTTAAATTTACAAAACATTGCAAACTAGCTCTTCTCATATTTTATGGTGAGTTTATCAAATTCAATATCTCTATCTAGGAAGCAATTCCAATTGATGTTTGTAGTTGTAGAGAAGGCCATGCAAGATGGAAATGGTGGATAAATTAGGGTTCCAACAAAATTTGATCCTATCATGTGAAGTTGGACCTAAATCCCTAGAGAAATAGAGCACCATTTGGATGAACATTTTAAATGCTACATCTTGTTATCAACACATCCCTTAAGTTTAGAACCTAAAGCCCTAAAAAAAAATAGGGCACCATTTAGATGAACACTTTAAATGCTACATCTCATTATCGACACTTCCCTTAAATTTAGATGCTACATCTCTTAAATATAAAATATTTTTAAAATATAAATTCATTTTATTATAAAACTTGAAAAAATATTCTATCATAAATAAAATTTAAAATTTTCAAATACTTAATTTTTTTAATTTAAATAAATAAAAAATTAAAATATATTTACAGTTGAATTTCAATGAAATCAAGTTCAATTTCAAAGTTCAATTTCAATGAAATCAAGAATGAACGTTATAATGTCACCTATCATATTGAATATTATAATTTATTCACCTATCATATTGAATATTATAATTTATTTTATATTGAATTGTAGGATATATATATTTTTTTCTTTTATTATATAATTTAAAGATTTAAAACTGGTTAGTGCAAATAATTATATTTTATTTATACATTAATATCAAAAACTTAATTTTTAAACATTTAAATAAAACAAAAATTAAAATATATATTTTTATAATATTTAAATAAATTAAAAAATTAAAATATATCTATACTTTACTAAGAACAAGAATGAACGTTATAATCTCACCTATCATTGAATGTTATAATCTCACTTATACAACTTGAGTGGGTCTAATGGTTAAGAACATGTGTTTCTTCTTAAGAGGTCACAGGTTCAAATCCAAAGGGGATAGGGTATGTATACCTTTGTAGACTTTACCAATGAAATCGCTGGACAGAGGGGGTCCCTTGTCCCACAAACAAGGAGGTCTCATAGACCAATTTGCTGTGCTGGCTTGGTCGTGACCTTAAAAATAGATTATTAATATTATTATTGAACATTATAATTTATTTTACATTGAATGGTAAAATACTCTTTTTATTTTATTATATAATTTAAAGATTTAAATATTATAATTTATTTTATATTGAATGGTAGGATATATTTTATTTTTTTATTATATAATTTAAAGATTTAAAACTGGTTAGTGCAAACTATTATATTTTAATTGGACAAACAAATTCAATTATATTTGCTCACATCTTGAATGGTTGAGATTTTCTTTTTAATAGTTGTTGGAAGGACAAAGTGTTTGATGGAGAAATATGAGTATTAAACTTGATGTGATAATCAATGATTTATCCACTTCTAAAAAAGAATGTCCAAAAACACTTAATATGAGAGATGCTCACTTCAAAAGTGAAAGGAAATAAATTGTTTCAGTGGGGTCAAGGGAAAGGGTACTGACTAAGCTCGAGAAACGACACGCTACTCGACAAGGTTAGATTGTATGATTTATGACTTTTTAAATACGGTTTAGTGACACTATAGTTTGTGATTACTACATGTCTATGCTATTATTTTATCTATGAATTAATGTTATTATATTTTAATTAGATGAGATATTCTTCATAAGAGGCGGTTTCCTTGTCTAGTGTTTTTATGTTTTAATAAAATGTATAAATTTGATTATTAAATTCAAAATAATAATAATAATAATAATAATAATAATAATAATAATAATAATAATAATAATAATAATAATAATAATAATAATAATAATAATA
>ML807284.1:291415-310804 GCA_009831015.1 Picea engelmannii
AATTGGACAAAAAAAAATCAATTAGATTTGCTCACATCTTGAATGGTTGAGATTTTCTTTTTAATAGTTGTTGGAAGGACAAAGTGTTTGATGTAGAAATATGAGTATTAAACTTGATGTGATAATCAATGATTTATCCACTTCTAAAAATGAATGTCCAAAAACACTTAATATGAGAGATGCTCATTTCAAAAGTGGAAGGAAATAAATTGTTTCAGTGGGGTCAAGGGAAAGGACAGTGACTAAGCTCGAGAAACCACACGCTACTAGACAAGGTTAGATTGTATGATTTATGATTTCTTAAATATGGTTTAGTGACTCTATAGTTTGTGATTACTACATGTCTATGTTATTATTTTATCTATGAATTAATTAGACAAGGTTAGATTGTATGATTTATGATTTCTTAAATATGGTTTAGTGACTCTATAGTTTGTGATTACTACATGTCTATGTTATTATTTTATCTATGAATTAATGTTATTATATTTTAATTAGATGAGATATTCTTCCCAATGGAAATGGGTGAGATGTTATTATAAGAGGTGGTTTCCTTGTGTGAGATGTTATCATAAGAGGTGGTTTCCTTGTGTGAGATGTTATCATAAGAGGTGGTTTCTTTGTCTAGTGTTTTTATGTTTTAATAAAATGTATAAATTTGATTATCAAATTCAAAATAATCAATAATTTGTAATAGGTTAATTTAATGAGTATTATTATTATTATTATTATTATTGATTTTGAAATTAATTAAGTTTATTTTATAAAAAAAAATCGATTAAAATTAATTAAAAAAATACTTAATATTTTTGGTTTCTCAATAATATCTACATAATTCTATATTTTTGTCTAAATTTTTTTTATTTACGATACATAATGTTAATAGGATATAAACTAAAAAAAACCCATGTATGCCTTCCTAAATGGAATATTTCAAAAGGTTTCTTTACTTAATAGAGTTGGATTAGCAATGCGATGAACATTTCACTTGGATAAACAATTGACAAGGATCTAACCATAAGGCAATCATATTAAATTAGGTCTAGGCCTATTTCTAAGCAGATCTAGTTAGAAATATTCTACAAAATTTTAAAGGTTGATCCCAATATGATATATCTCATTGTTCGATCCTCTCATCTTATTGTTCTTCAAACATGGCTAAAGGGGTCCTCTCCCTCCATTTAAATATAATATAACCCTCTTTGCAATACACAACGTTGCGTCACCACACTAAACCATTGATTCCAACATGAATCCTACCAAGTGGCAAAAATTCAATCAACTTTAATATTTTAGATTATTATGGTTTAGATGAGTGGTTTATGGCATGTCCTTGCATACCTAAATGTAATAAGAATGGTTGTCTTTGTGTGTGACGATATCATTCCATGTGAATCAATTGATTATCTATATGATGTTCATGATTAATTTATTTTAATATATTAAGAAGAACAATTTTAAATATTGAAGCTAAGGATTATTAATATTTTTTGGGATCTAGTACTCTCTTGTATAAATATTTTTTTGTTTATAGCATGATTAGCAAGATAGAGTGTTGAAATATGTAGTTCCTACTTGTCTATGTCATGCACGTATGTGTGATACTACTCATTATAGTGCGCCCTAGTGAATTAGGAGAACAATGGACATATGGATATGCATGTGTATCCCTTGACATATTACTATAGGTTACCATGAGTGGTTGACCCAATAGAGAAAGTAAGAGGTCATGTGATGGATTCACATATGGTTGAAGTGTGTTTAAACATAAATTGAGTGGTTGTGTGCATGAGGCCTCAAGACATATATGTGACTATACATATGAATCTAATTAGGTGGATGGTGATATGATTGAGATGATATGATTGAGATAATCTTTCAATCAGCTCCACTCCGTGTCAACATTTTTAGGATTAGTTCCAAAAATGGTTGAGATCTTTATGTTTAGGGATGATTTGATTAAGTGATTGAGATATTGTCTCAACTTGTCTCTTTACTTAGAAAGTAGTTACATTTATTTGATGCAAATATTCATGTAATGAATACAAAATATAAAGTTTCGTTAAAGAAATTATATATCCCTAGTTTTCATAACATGGTATCAAAGTAGATATGGGCTTGACTCTCTTGCCAGTGGGCCCGAAGTGATGGAATATTAAAAAGGTGAATATACTTAATATTATTATAGGAGCAAAGTAGATGTGCATGAGGTGTCATGAGATGCATGTCATTGTGATATTAGTTTAATTAGGTGGATGGTGATATGATTGAGAGATTTCCTCTATCAAATCCACTTTAGGTGTAAATAATTTTTAAGATTAGTTCCTAAAACAATTAAGATACTCATGTTTAGGGATGAATTGATTGAATGACTTAGTTGATTGAGAGTTTCTCTCTCAACATGTCTCTTTTTTAGAAAATAATTACACATGTTTGATGTAGATTTACATGTAATGAATACACAATATAACATTTTGTTAAAGATTTATTTTCCCATATTTTTCTAACATGGTATCAAAGTAGATATGGGTTTGAGTCTCTTGTAAGAGGTCTTGGGTGACAGAATCTTGAAAACGTTATTCCTCATAGGATTAGAGAAGTAGTGTAAACATAGAGTAGATGCTTTTAACTTTGAGAATTATGTTACATAGTTTGTTTTTATGTTGTGATACAGTGTATTTGTGGTGTATTTATATTATTTGTTTGTGGTTATTTTTTGCAAAATAATGAACATTTTCCATTAGTTTTACGCGATGCACCATTTTGTGACTGAAGCTAGTTGTTATCACACCAATTTGATCCACATGCGACACCTAAGTGATTTTATCTAGGTATATCCCAAATCCACACTAACACTACCTAATTCACCAAAAAACATGGAGGATAGATTAATCATGCTTCAAGAGAATAATTCAACCCATAAATTTGACCAAAAGAAGAGCCGTGTGACCCCTTAGTTCATCGAGTGGAAAGTTGTGTAGAAAATCCTTTAATACCTATGTAGTATTTCTTTTAGTGTAATTCATGATGATTTTGTGGCTCACTAGATGCCTCAAGACACTTCAAGACCTTGGTGGATGAAAGGAATCCCATACCAATTGACCCTACTCATTTAATTGTATGGTACAAGGCCATTCTTGACATGAATGCAATCGCATGCATGAGACACACTACTATAATATAGGTTGTAGCGTCGCATCACAATGCAATTCTTTTTGTGAAAAAAAAAAGTTTGTATAATGGAAAACATGATGCATAATAGGATGGTGCCATTTGCATCGAGTTTGTGTCAATGAGTTCCTTTTTTTCATTGTCTTGATGTGCACACCTTGAGGTGTCATCTTAGTAGCAAAAAATTATGATGCAGGGAGTTGTCTGCGTCTAAGTTATGCCAACATTTTTTTTAAATTACTTTGCAGAGTCTTGTTTATGTCTTATTTGCATCAAAATCACGTTTTTTGCATCACTTTGGAGTCGTTATGCGTCATATTAGCATCATTATGATTCATGTTAGCAACGTTGTGGCAATGCAATTTAGTCAATTAGCATGTATTAGTGTTGCAATATGGAAGTTTTTGCATCGTGTTTGTGTCTTCCGAGAATCATATTATTTTATTTATGTTCCATTTTAACATCATTTTTTGACATTATTCTCTATTTAGTGTTGTAATTCTATCATTTTCAAATCATTTAGTATCATATTAATGTCACGGTTATGTCATTTTAGCATCATAATTACATCATTTTAACATCAAACTTGTATTATTATTTATTTCATTATTTTAAATATTTTAATTATTATTGATTATTTAATTATTAGTAGTAGTATTATCAATTTAATTATTATTCACTATTTGATTATTTTTATTAATTTGATTATTATAAATTATTTAATTAACTTTATTACTATTTTTTTTTTAATTTAATAATTATTACTTTTATATTATTTAAATATTGATGAGATTGATGACTAGTATAAATATATTTCACAGTGTACTAATCATGAGAAAAAAAAAACCATGTACATAAAAATGCACTACCCCACTAACATACAAACAATTTCACACCAAAATGCACTACCCCACTAACATACAAACAATTTCACACCATGACAATAGTTAAAAGACATGTATCCATAAATGCAATTATGAAATTCTACCACACTAACATTCAATAAATTTCACACCATGCATGCTGAAAACCATGTTTATATAAACATCATGATGAGTTTTTACATTAAATCATAAAATAACTTTGTAATTTATTTTATGTTTGTAAACAAGTGGTACACTGCCAAACCAAGAAAATGTCAACTTTGTATACAACATTGCATGAAAAAATATATGCACTTATAAGGAAATGAAATTAATTAGACATTAGAAGTTGATTGAACTATTGTTAGTGTCTTCCTCATCCTCACTTTGTAAAAACACAATAAAATAACATGAGATTAAAAAAATATCAGTAACATTTAAAAATGTAATAAAAAAACATATAAGATAAATAATTTCCAATACCCTTTGATTCCTCCAAATCACCCTCGTCATCATCATTCTAGAGGAATACATTTTTTTCATTTAATGAATAAATAATTCCAAATATCTATAAACTAAAAATAAATATATAATTAGGTATTAATTACATTGAGCATGGGTTACATACCTTCCACCATTCTTCCATAAACCTTCCTCGCGACATACTTTTGTTCTTCCTCAATTGGCTCATGAATATAGTTGTTTACCTGTATATAATAAGAGAAAACCATATTTAATAATCACATATATTACACTATTATATTAGCATAATAAATGAAATTATATCAATAAATTCACAAAGTGACCTCTAATACCAGACCTCCTAGCTTAATCCAAAGAATGTGTAACTATTAATTTGTTTATGTCCATTTGTGCATGTACATAACAAAAGACAAGAATATTTAAGTTTATTAATGTCCAACAAATGACTGCAAAAGTATGTCAATGGTACTACAAGATTACATCAAACAAATAAAACTAGCAATTTCCCCTAAATGTGCAACAAGTACATTGTAATAAAAGGAAGAAGTTGAAATGGTTTTTAAATTTTTTGGGGGATTGGAATAGTGTGAAATGAGAAGTTCAAAACTTACTTATCCACCTAAAAATAATTTAGGATAATATGCAACTTTCTTTTTCTTAGAGCCTTTGCAAGGTAAAAGCACTTTAGGCCCAATGAAACTAGGAAAATTGGTAGAGATGACAAATCTCTCTCTCTCTCTCTCTCTCTCTCTCTTGCATAATCTTGCAAGAGAGAGAGAGATAGATAACGTTAAGAAAATCAATTTTATTTGTCAAGGATAAGTCATTTTTGTTATCGCACAATCTGTATTTCCCCAAAGCCTAAATGCAAGTAGGCCGAGATTGGCGTAACACAGAGGTAATCCTGTCACTATCACCTCAACGGGGTACCCCTTTCTATTTAGGAGAAGGAAAAAGAATCCCCTCCAAGGGAGACATCCCTGGACCTAGTGGGTTGATGAAGGGAAAAGTGTAAAATAAGCTACCCCTCTCTCTAGGTCACTCAAGTCAAGTTTATATCTTAGGGGGTGAAGAAAAGGGATAAAGGATGTAACTTCCCTTAACCAAGACAAAAATAAACGTTATAGCAAGTAAAAAATGATAATGTTGCTTCAACAAGACAGTAAACTTGTAAATATATGATGGCAGTCTATGCATGCAGCAAATGACATTACCATTATCTGGTCACCAAGCCAAGGCAATGGCTCTTAGTTGCATGACTAAGGGAAAGGGAGTCTCATCACGATCCAATCTTCTCATTTCCGCAAGGTATTTGTGAATGAAACTGCCATACCTGGACACCAAGCCAAGACAATGGCCCCCAACTGATTCCTTGGAACATGAAGAAAAATAAAAGAAAGAGTTAAGAAGATGAAAATGGAAATAAATGGGCTTGGAAAAATTGCATTGAGGACAAGGGGTATCTCACCCTCCATAAAGGCACCCATAGGTAAGACAAAACAAAACCTTGTATGTCATGAACCTCATGCCCAAAGGTTTACCCACACACCATCTCACATGCACACATGACTAGGATTGGTTACATCTAGGAAACACCCTAAACCTAGGGGTTATTGACCCAATAGGACATCTTGAGACCCTTTCCAAACCTAAATTTGGAAAGTTGTATAACGTCTTTGAGAATTTTTTTGGGTTAGGGTGGTTTGATTCACATGTTCGAGTGCTTTGATTATTAGATGTGATTTACTTGCCATGATACTTGTGGCTCATGAACCCCTGGAGGACATACATTTTTGTCTTTGCAGGACTTTGCCTGATGGGAAAGTATTCATGAGGAGATGATCAGTTTGGACCTTAATGAGGGATTGAAGCTCAAGGATGGATGCAGATACCCCAGGCTTGGTGCAAGACAATGATGACCAATTTTCACAGTGAAGGAAGAGGATGTTTCCTTTGGAGGCACCCTGGTAGGCCTAGACGATGAGGGGCCACCCTTCCCCACCTAGAAATTGGCTTTGGAGACCTTAGACGTCACCCTAGTAACCCCATGACATCACCCAAGGCTAGGGTTTGAGATTGAGAGATGTTGAGCTGTAGTTCTGGCACGTGTGGCATGGAGGAGGGCCTTTGGAGTCCCAACGTTTTGCTAGATGACCTCATCTCATGGAGGATGCATAAATTCATCCTAGGAAGGATGAACTCACCCTATTTAGGGTTTATTTTGTGATAACTGATTTAATTTTGAATTTTAAGAAAAAATTGGCATGTAGGCTCTATTTTGTGAAAAGACAACTTTTGGGTAAATTAGCTAGGATTTCACATATATATATGGCTGGCTAGTTTCATTTTTTCATGATAACTCACCTCTCACAAGAGGGGGACTGAAATTGGTGCCCTTTTTGGGTACTTGGCTGAAATTTGTAGGCACACCTGCTTGGAGACTTGTTTGGATAATTTCTTGGTGGAATTTTGGCAAATCTAGGGTTTTTATGCTTGATTATTCTTGGTGAAGTAAGTAAATATGCAATTTTCATTTCATGATAAATGTTTATGGTATGTTTAGTTGTTCATATTTAAGATTATGAAATTTATTTCTTACAAACCCCAGGAGTAAGAAACATAAGGTGCTTCTTTCTTGCTCTTTGTTTTTCTAGTCTTGCCTAAGAAGATATTGTCTAGACAAACTTCTAGATCCCTAAAGTGCTAGCACTTTAGAAGATTTGTCTAGTTCTTATTGCATTAAATATATTTCAAGAGTATAAGTATATGAGATATTGTTAAGGCCTATAATTTCCTACACCCTAGTTGAACCTTCTCTTAAGGGATTGGTACTAGAGGACTTAAGGTGCTACTCCTCAAGCTTCCACCTTTTCATCTCTTAGACAAGTATAATCATTGTTATTTATCCAAGGTATTTTGCTAATATAATTGATTCCATAAACCCTAAAAGGCACTAGTTCTCACTTCTCTCTTGTTGGAAGACTGATCAAACACTCAAACCTTATTCTCTCAAGCTTATGCTAACTAATTCTAACACTAACTTAGCCTAGATATCTAACTTTCTTGCTGATGTTATAAATTCTTTCTACAACCATCTAACTGCAACAAAGTTTTTGCATATACTAAGATAACTCATAGCTAACTTACTCAGAACTTGCTTGTGAAAATAACTAAGGAATCTACTTGATATATGCTCAATTTGCACTATCTTTTCTAGCAATTCTGAGCACTAATTTTTGTGGATGTTACATAACATTTATTGTTGTTGTAAATTGATAAATTGTTGTATAAAGTGGTATCAAAGCAGTATTCTCCTTGTTGCTTCTCAGATCATGTCCCCGATGAGGTCAGGGTATAAAGAGTTGGATCTCGAGCTAGTTTCACTTGAGGAAAATTTCTCTCACCAATCCATCATGTGACAAAGGAACGTGATGATGGAGAATTACGCTCAAATCCTTCGATGACTATCCATGGAGGTCGAGGCATATTTAACAAGTACCAATTTCGAAGGTGTGGCACAATTCAAGGTACAAGTAAAATTTGATATCCCCTTATTTGAAGGTCATATAGATGCAGATGCTATAGAAAAATGGTTGAATCTGCTAGAAGGTTATTAAACTGTCCCAAAAAATTCTAAGAGTGAAACAATCACCTTCATGCTCATTAAAGTCCTTTCCCATGTCAGAGCTTTGTGTGAAGGTTATTGGGAGAGGTACACCATGGATGAATCTACGCCATTTGGGAGAGAACCCACTTGGGTGGGATTTGTATATTCCCTCAAGGAGGATTTCTACCATGTTGGAAATTATGATGAATAGTACATGATATGGATGAATCTACGTTAGAAAAGAGATTAGACAGTGCCAGAGTACACTAACATCTTTCATACCATGTGCTCAAAGTTGGATATCAAAGACTTTGAGCGACACCTATTTTTGAAGTACCGAAGTGGTATGCACAGATACATTCAAACATAGATGGATTTCTTGGACATCTCCTCACTGGGAGTTGCTTATCGATATGCAGTCAAAATTGAGCAGAAATTCAAGTAGTGGAGTAAGTGAGAGTTTGAATTTGCAAATACGTCGCAACAGAAGCATGGAAAAGGAAACCCTAACTCGTAGAATGAAGAACAAGTCAATGAGTCTACTTACCATACTGGTGATATTTCTCTAATAATAGAACTGGTGACTCTGTTGGAAGATTAGTTGTTGTTATTGATGTCAACCCTAGTCATTGGTTTTGGACCACAAGATTGATGAAGCTATTTGGACATGAAGGAAAGTGCTCATGAAGACACAAAACCCATGGATGGATAGTATACATCATGTTGTTTCCGATGGTAGGGGGCACGTCACGTGGATCCTCATGGTTGAGGAGAAATGAATTTTTGAAAATGACAAAGTGAATTGAATAAGGAAGTACATGTCGGCCCTGAAGATAGTTAAAGAAAAGAATTACAAAATAAGAAAGTGTTAGGTCGGACCTAATGTTAAAAGGAAGTGACATAAATGGTATAAATACATATCATTATACACACAAGTCAAATTTCAGAGGAAATCATAAGTAAAGAAGGCCAGATTTCAAAGGAGGATGAAGTCTTTTGGTGATGTGTTTTAAGGTATGTTATTTACAGGTCATCTTACCATTTTCGCTATAACTTTTTTTCTAGAGCGATTCAGATGGTGAAATTGATATGGTATTGAGAATACATATCAAGGTACCTATGGTAAAAATTCAGATCTTTATTCATGTAACACCCTGTTTCCCCCATTCTGTAAAAATAACTATACTGGCCAAGTATTGTGGCAAACTCAGGAATGTGAATGTGTGATGTGAATGGACCTTGTGAAAAAGGTCGATGAATGTGAATGATATTATAATATATATATTGCAGGACTGCTGAGAGGGGGATGTGCTGAAAAAGAGACCATGATGGTTGAAGAAAGGTGGTGGAAGGCACTTGGAATGGTGGCGTTAATTTCCACCGAAACCAATACCATATTTGGACTTCACTGGCCCGGAGAACCAAGAGCGGCTCGCTGGCCCCGAATTAAATGACTCGCCAGGTTGGTAGGTAAATGGATCCTCATGAGTAATGAGGGATGGGGGTGAACTGCCCATCCATAGAGTCCTCATACCTGACCACCGCAAGGAAGGTTGTGCCACACGCAACCTCGCCGAAAAGAGAAAGAGGAAGGAGGACTGTGGGATCAGGGCAGACGCAAGGGAAGGAAGAAGAGGAGAACTCTAGAAAAATACAGAGTGAGTGATAGCAGAGAAGAAGGAGAGTAACCTTCATTCTCGGTCACTGACAAATAGAGACGCAGTCTCACAACATCGTGGTCTCAGCTCGGGGGTGGCTAGTGGTAAATCCGTTGAGAGTCAATGAGCCTACGGTTGGGTGGAAACGAGCACCCCTCTCAGCAGTTGCAATCACACCTGATGTCATTTATGATAAGTGTTTTATATCTTGTATCTTGAATTTTATATGCTGATATGTATGCTCATAGTCTATGCAATTTATGAATGGTTTGAGCATAAGACTGTCTGTGTGGTGTTTTGACCAGAAATGGTGGTTGCATGCTTATAATGGAAAGACCATGTATGGATTATGTTTTATGAATTGCTATTTATATGCTTACCGATCTAAGTCAGACTTCGAGTCTGTTCTCAGGAAATCTATACCCTTATTCGTTTCCAGGAATACCTGGAATAGATCCACATGGCTTATGTCTATAGATAGATTTATATATATGTATACCGATCTAACTTGGACTTCAAGTCTTCTTTCGGGAAATCTATGCTCTTATTCGTCTCCAGGAATACCCAGAGTAAATCTCTCCACAGAGATACCCTCTCTTGGAAAACTTACCAAGAACCTAGAAAAAAAAGGATTTGAAGGCGCAAGTCTTAGTAATCTTGTACGAGGAAGAATGAGCCTCTCAAAATCCCGAAATAGCCACATAGGGATAGGAATTGATTGATGGATGAGATCCTGTTGGAAGATCTGTGGCCATTCACGACTGTTAGATTGGAAGAAGAAACAAGGGTGTCAAATGCCTTAACCATTTTTCCTTTATCTTCGTGAGTAGCGAAGAAATTGGGAACGTAGATCCCCAAGGTCCGTGGGAGTATCTGGACTGTAGATCCCCAATGTCTGTGGGAGTATCTGGACTGTAGATCCCCAAGGTCTATGGGAGTATCTGGACCATTGGTTTTTCCACGTCGAGGGAGCAGCGGGAGAGTGCACAACATAGGATAGATTTGAACCGTCAGATCTTAGTTAGAAAACCCGATAGCTGTTGGAGCTGTCAGGAGATGCATGAGGGTTAAGCCTCGTGAAAAAAGGTGAAGTCCCGAAAGAGGAGTTGATATCGGGGCTTCGGACTTCGGGATTTTGGAAGTCCTGATGACAAGAGATCGGGACACTCCATGGTGGAAGTCCCGAAATATATCTAGACCATCCATCCATGGGGGACATGTGGCAAAGATAGAGATTCCATTGGTATTTCAGATACCGGGGATTCAAATTGACAGAGGATCTGTGTCACTGGGGGTCGCAAGTTGCGAAATCCTGATAAACGAAACCCTGAATCGGTTTAAGTGTGAATAAATTTGAGAAAGCCGAGATTTGATAGTGACCATTGATCATCCTGAAAAGATCGTAACGGTTGATCATGGGTAAAGGTCGCAGCCGTCCATCGGAGGGACACATGGCTACCGGTCGACATTTCGGCATTTCGGCACCCGGGAAACCAAAGGGCAAGAACCCTTGTCTTCGCAAGTCATGAAATCCCGGTACCCGAAACCCCGATGTGCTCTGTGGTAGAAAGGAGGTTTCTTGAAAGGGATCTAGATCGTCCGTCGGAGGAGACGTGTGGTGAGCGGTCAGAGTTCGGGTAAAGCTCTGAAATCTCATGGACCGTTGGATCCAAATCCTCGAGGACCATTGATCTCCTACATGAATCCCCATATCGAGATTCGGGGATTGGAGTGACAAGAGTTTTGAATTCGTTGCATCGTGAACTCTCGGTTCACGAAACTCTGAAAATATCCAAACTGTTGGATCCAAGACATCGAGAGCTGTTGGATCTCATACAAGAACTCGAGTATCGGGTTTCGGGGTTTGAAGAGTCGAAAGACTTGACTCTCTTGCATTTCAAACTCCCAATTATCGAAATCCCGATATGGCCAGGACTGTCAGATCAGGGGAGGCTTATAGCCATTGATTTCCCTTTGGAGGGGAACTTTGGAGATTATGGAGTTTCGGGGATTTGAAAGGGAGAGGAAGAGACATCACATCGCGATTCCCCGAATTGCGAAAAGCCGGTAAGTGCTTTGTCAAGTTAGCGCGTGGTCACAGAACAGGGTCACGTGGACAAGACCCAAGCGAGGAGCTTGTCACTCGCCATCCCTTTCGGGGTTTGACATTTCGGCATTTTGGGGTTTGCAGAGTGGAGAGACTCGACTTGCTTATATTGCTGAGTCACGAAATGTGAAAAGGCGCCTAGTCGTTTGGCCCGTGGTCATAACCGACGATCACATGGAGGTGGGAAAAGGGAAGAGCTAGCCTGCGCTAAGCCCCGTAGGATTTTGGGGATTCTATCCCTCTAGAAAAGGCCAAAAAAAAATTATTATGCCGTAGTGGGTATGTGTCAAATCACTATAATTTTGGAGATACACTCTGTGGAAGATAGGGTTTTTGACTAGTCCTGAAGCTAGTCAATAAACAAGTGTTCCAGGTAAAACAGTCATAAATTCTTCATAGAGAATAAAAATGATGTGATACCAATTTAATTGGAAAGAGTATGGATTGTAGTTTCTTGTGTGAGAGTTTCAGAATATGATGTTAAATATTGAGCACGGGGCATTCTGTACAAGTTCACTCTCCTGAATAAACTAGAATTGAACAAGGTCTACCATTCTCTCTATAACTTCTTTTTGGGGAGGATTCAAGGAGTGAAACTTGGAGAAGTTTCAAAGAATACATTGAGTAATATTATCTATAGGATCAGATTATTCCAAGAATTGAAGAATTGCAGAAGTTGAAGAAGTCTCAGGAAGCATTATCTGGTTCTATGTGATGGTTGGTTGATGGTGATGATTTAATGTAAAGTTTTATTATCTCTCATATATCTTGGGTGGAAGGAAGGGGTAAGGATGAAGAGTTCAACCCTCTCTTAATATTTGAGGATTGTATCTTCCTCTTGGAGGTTTATCTCTCCCTTTACATTTGGAAGCTATAGCTACCTTTGGAAGTCATTACTTCCCTTGAACAATAACTATTGATTATTTCTCATATATTGTGCATGGTGTATTGTGGTGTATTGGTGTAACTCTTATATTATTATTCATTTCTCATTGGATATAATTGAATGGTTTAAGTATAAGTTGAAAAAGGTTTTAAATTGTACTTGATACTGATTCACCCACCTCTCAGTATCAACAATTGGTATCAGAGTCGATTAGCTTCAGTATAGTTTAACCATTGGAAGGAAGATCCTAAGCAGAAATGGAAGACAAAATTCCAAATGGGATTCCACCATTTGATGGAAGCAATTTTGAAAACTGGAGTAATATAATGGAAACTTACTTGAAATATGTTGGGGTAGATGTTTGGTTCTCAGTTGCTTCAGGATACAATGCTTTGAAGAAACCAAAGACTACAACTCAGAAGGAAGCAAAAAGGAACAACAAATTGGAAATAGATACTATCCTGGATGGATTGATAGATTCAATGAAATCCAAGGTGGGATCATGTGAATCATCAAAAGAGCTTTGGGACAATATACAAGACCTTTGTACAAGAGAAGAAGAAGAAGAAGAAGCAAATTACAACATCTCAGATTTCAAAGAAGCAAATAGAGGTCAGTTTTTTTGCTTTAATTGTGAAGGAGTAGGACATGTTGAATTTGAATGTCCTCATCCAAGGATTGAAAGAGATGACATTGAAGAAGAAAATTCCAATGAATAGAAAATCATGAAGAATAAATTATTCAACAAGCAGATGAGAATCTTAAAAAATTGAAGCATGTTGAGATTGAAAATAGCAAGCTCAAAGACACGCATAGAAAACTAAGAAGTGAATTGGGTAGTTGTGAAACGACTGTTGTAATCTTGAAGAAACAATTAGAAGACTTTGAGAAACTAAGAGAAGAAACCATTTCCTTGAAAACTCTACTCGAAGAAGAAAGAAGAATAGGAGAAGAAAGGAATGTCCAAATGATGAAGAAAGAAGACGATTGTGAGAAAATTGAACAAGAAGTTGTCTCATTGAGGAAGAGATTAAGAAACTCTCAAGTGCCAAAAGACTTAACACATCTTGGATGCATGGGTGAAAATTCATACAAAGAAGATGCAAATACCAACAAGAAGGTTGAAGAAAGAGATACACAGATAATTGATGAGAAGTGGACCAGGATACCAAACAGAAGGAATGATTACAAAAGAGATGAATATCCAAGAAGACCTCCTACATTCATGAATCAAAGAAGCTTCAATCAGTATGAAGGAAACTACAGAAAAAATAACCCAGATGGACTAAATCACAAAGAAGGTCACTTACTCCATGGTATCAAAATTTATTTCTTGGTCACGATTATACTTGCAAAATTTTTGTACATAAGGCAATTAAATGCATAATCTATGAAAGGAACAAATATGCAAGAAATATGAATAGTGTAAATAGAAGATATGGAAATAATTGTGGATTTGTCAACATAAGTTATAATTCATTTTCCCCATTGATGGAAAAAAATATTGTATGCTACAAATGTAATTATCTTGGTCACAAAGCACGAGATTGAAGATATATGAATGAAGATGTCCCTATGCCAACCACAGTATGCAGAAGGAAAGGGATTCCAAACAATGAAGATTGTTGAATATCATTGACCACTGAAGAATGTAAAGAAGAAGATTAATGGTACATAGACAATGGATGTTCTTCACACATGACCGAGGATCAATACAAATTCATCATCTTGAAGAGAAAGGGTGACAATGTTGCATTTGGAGATGACTAATCTGCCAAAATACTTGGAGAAGGTGTAGTAGAGTTTGGAAGCAAAAATGTAAAAGTAAAGAATTTCCTATTGGTTGAAGACTCGAAGCATAATATACTCAGTGTTAGTAAAATGTGTGATCAAGGATACACTCTTACGTTTGACTCCCGAAAATGTAAAATCAGAAAAAATAACTCAGGAAGATTGGTTGCAATTGCAACAAGAAGACCGAACAACATATACATCCTAGACATGAAGAAGAGAGAGAAGACAAAAGCCACAAAAAATGATTCCAAGGAAGAAAAAGTCCCAAAGACCAAAAATAAGGATGAAGTATTATTGAGTGCCACATGTTCAGGGGGAGCAACCCCAAAGAAGAAGGTCACCTTATGCCATTGAACTCAGGGGGAGCAACCCTACCCTTTGCCATTGATGTCAAATGGGGAGAGAAATTGGGATCATGATGACATGGGGAGCATGATTGTTTCCATCAATGACAAATGGGGAGATTGTTGGAAGATTGGTTGTTATCATTGATGTCAACCCTACTCATTGGTTTTGGACCACAAGATTGATGAAGGTATTTGGACATGAAGGACAATGCACATGAGGACACAACAACCATGGATGTATAGTATAAATCATGTTGTTTCCTATGGTAGGTGTCACGTCACGTGGATCCTCATGGTTGAGGAGAAATGATTTTTGAAGATGAAAAAGTGAATTGAAGAAGGAAATACATGTCGGCCCTGAAGATAATTAAAGAAAAGAATTACAAAATAAGAAAGTGTCAGGTCGGGCCCAATGTTAAAACGAATTTACATAAATGGTATAAATACATATCATTATACATTCATTATACACACAAGTCGAATTTCAGAGGAAATCAGAAGTAAAGAAGTCCGGATTTCAAGGGAGGATGAAGTCTTTTGGTGATGTGTTGTAAGGTATGTTATTTACAGGTCATCTTACAATTTTCACTATAACATTTTTTCTAGAATGATTCAGATGGTGAAACTGATATGGTATTGATAAGACATATCAAGGTACATGTGATAACAAATTCAATTCTTTATTCACTATATTTTTGGAGATACACTCTGTGGAATATAGGGTTTTTGACTAGTCCTGAAGCTATTCAATAAACAGGTGTTCCAGGTAAAACAATCACAACTTCTTCATAGAGAATCCAAATGACATGAAACCAATTTCATTAGAAATATTATGTACTTTAGTTTTGTGTGTGTGAGTTTCAGAATCTGGTGTTAAATATTGAGCGCAGGGCATTCTGTACAAGTTCGCTCTCCTGAATAAACCGGAATTGAACAAGGTCTACCATTCTCTCTATAACTTCTTTTTGGGGAGGATTCAAGGAGTGAAACTTGGAGACGTTAGAATACATTAAGTAATATTATCTATAGGATCAGATTGTTCCAAGAATTGAAGAATTGTAGAAGTTGAAGAAGTCTCAGGAAACATTATTAGGTTCTATGTGATGGTTGGTTGATGGTGATGATTTAATGTAAAGTCTTATTATCTCTCATATATTCTTGGGTGGAAAGAAGGGGAAAGGATGGAGAGTTAAACCATATCTTGATATTGGAGGATTGTATCTTCCTCTTGGAGGTTTATCCCTCCCTTTACATTTGGACGTTGTAGCTACCTTTGGAAGTGATTACTTCCCTTGAACAATAACTATTGATTATTTCTCATATATTGTGCATGGTGTATTGTGGTGTATTGGTGTAACTCTTATACTATTGTTCATTGATCATTGGATATAATTGGATGATTTAAGTATAAGTTGATTTTTTTTTTAAATTGTACTTGATACTGATTCACCCCCCTCTCAGTATCAACAATTGGTATCAAAGTTGGTTACCTTTAGTATAGTTTAACCACTGGAAGGAAGATCCTAAGCAGAAATGGAAGACAAAATTCCAAATGGGATTCCACCATTTGATGGAAGCAATTTTGAATACTGGAGTAATAGAATGGAAACTTACTTGAAATATCTTGGGTTAAATGTTTGGTTCTCAGTTGCTTCAGGATACAATGCTTTGAAGAAACCAAAGACTGCAACTCAGAAGGAAGCAAAAAGGAACAACAAATTGACAATAGATACCATCATGGATGGATTGAAAGATTTAGTGAAATCCAAGGTGGGATCATGTGCATCATCAATAGAGCTTTGGGACAAGCTACAAGACCTTTATGCGAAAGAAGAAGTAGAAGTAGAAGAAGAATTTGAAGCAAATTACAACATCTCAGATTTCAAAGAAGCAAATAGAGGTCAGTTCCTTTTCTTTAATTGTGAAGGAGTAGGACATGTTGAATTTGAATGTCCTCATACAAGGAATGAAAGAGATGACACTGAAGAATAAAATTTCAATGAAGAAGAAGAAAATCATGAAGCATAAATTATTCAACAAGAAGATGAGAATCTTAAAAAATTGAAGCATGTTGAGATTGAAAATAGCAAGCTCAAAGACACGCATAGAAAACTAAGAAGTGAATTGGGTAGTTTTTAAAAGACAATTGTAAGATTTAAGAAACAATTATAAGACTTTGAGAAACTAAGAGAAGAAACCATTTCCTTGAAAACTCTACTCGAAGAAGAAAGAAGAATAGGAGAAGTAAGGAATGTCCAAATGATGAAGAAAGAAGAATATTGTGAGAAACTTGAACAAGAAGTTGTCTCATTGAGGAAGAGCTTAAGAAAATATCAAGTGTCAAAAGACTTAACACATCTTGGATGAATGCGTGAAACTTCATACAAAGAAGATGAAAATACCAATAAGAAGGTTGAAGAAAGAGCTACAGAGACAATTGATGAGAAGTGGACCATGATACCAGAAAGAAGGAATGATTACAAAAGAGATGAATATCCAAGAATAACTCCTACCTTCAGGAATCAAAGAAGCTTCAATCAATATGAAGGAAATTACAGAAGAGTAGATCATGAAACCAGATGGACTACATCACAAAGAAGGTCACTTACTCCAAGGTATCAAAATTTCTTTCTTGGTCATTGTTATACTTGCAAAAATTTTGGACATAAGGCAATTAATTACATAATCTATGAAAGGAACAAATAAGTAAGAAACATGAATGGAGTAAATAGAAGATATGAAAATAATCGTGGATTTGTCAACATAAGTTATAATTCATTTTCCCCATTGATGGACAAAAATATTGTATGCTACAAATGTAATTATCTTGGTCACAAAGCATGAGATTGCATATATATGAATGAAGATGTCCCTATGGCAACCATGGTATGGAGAAGGAAAGAGATTCCAAACAATGAAGATTGTCGAATGGCATTGACCGTTGATGAATGTAAAGAAGAATATGAATGGTACATAGACAATGGATGTTCTTCACACATGACTGGGGATCAAGACAGATTCATCAGCTTAAAGAGAAAGGGTGGCAATGTTTCATTTGGAGATGACTAATCTGCCACAATACTTGGAGAAGTTGTAGTAGATCTTGGAAGAAAAAATGTAAAATAAAAGAATGTCCTATTGGTTGAAGATTTGAAGCATAATCTACTCAGTGTTAGTAAAATGTGTGATCAAGGATACACTCTTACGTTTGACTCCCGAAAATGTAAAATAAAAAAAAAAATAACTCAGGAAGATTGATTGCAACTACAACAAGAAGAACAAACAACATATACATCCTAGACATGAAGAAGATAGACAAGACATAAGCCACACAAAATGATTCCAATGAAGAAAAAGTCCCAAAGACCAAAAATAAGGATGAAGTATTATTGAGTGCCACATGTTCAGGGGGAGCAACCCCAAAGAAGAAGGTCACCTTATGCCATTGAACTCAGGGGGAGTAACCCTACCCTTTGCCATTGATGTCAAAGGGAGAGAGAAATTGGGATCATGATGACAAGGGGAGTATGAGTGTTTCCATTAATGACAAAGGGGGATATTGTTGGAAGATTTGTTGTTGTCATTGATGTCAACCCTAGTCATTGGTTTTGGAGCACAAGATTGTTGAAGGTATTTGGACATGAAGGATAGTGCACATGAAGACACAACACCCATGGATGGATAGTATACATCATGTTGTTTCCTATGGTATGTGGCACGTCACGTGGATCCTCATGGTTGAGGAGAAATGAATTTTTGAAGATGAAAAAGTGAATTGAAGAAGAAAGTACATGTCGGCCCTGAAGATAATTAAAGAAAATAATTACAAAATAAAAAAGTGTCAGTCAGCCCTAATGTTAAAAGGAAGTGACATAAATGGTATAAATACATATCATTATACATTCATTATACACACAAGTCTAATTTCAAAGGAAATCATAAGTAAAGAAGGTCGTATTTCAAGGGAGGATGAAGTCTTTTGGTGATGTGTTCTAAGGTATGTTATTTACAGGTCATCTTACGATTTTCGCTATAAAATTTTTTCTAGAATGATTCAGATGGTGAAATTGATATGTTATTGAGAAGACATATCAAGGTACATGTGGTAAACAATTCAGCTCTTTATTCACTATAATTTTGGAGATAAACTCTGTGGAAGATAGGGTTTTTGACTAGTCCTGAAGCTAGTCAATAAACATGTGTTTTGGGTAAAATAGTCATAACTTATTCATAGAGAATCCAAATGATGTGAGACCAATTTAATTGGAAATAGTACAGAATTTATCTTCTTTTGTGCGAGTTTCAAAATCTGATGTTAAATATTGAGTGTGTGGCATTATGTACAACTTCGTTCTCCTGAATAAACTAGAATTGAACAAGGTCTACCATTCTCTTTATAACTTCTTTTTGTGGAGGATTCAAGGAGTGAAAATTGGAGAAGTTTCAGAGAATACATTGAGTAATATTATCTAC
>ML807284.1:311531-324488 GCA_009831015.1 Picea engelmannii
AGATCTGAAAAGATATGGTGGTGTCTGATTTGATTGCATTTAGATTTTCTTTTGTGATTATTATCCATTATTATATCTATCCTTTTATGTGAGTTTTGGGTGAGATCTTTGTAGAGACATTGGACTAGGATTGTCTAGCATCACTGCCAATTTCCTACAACCCTTTGCTTGTTGAATTTTTTGCTTTTCCATATGCATCTTGTGTTATTTCATAGATCAAGAATATTTTTGTATTACATTTGGAAAAATAAAAAAAGGAAAAAAAAAACTTGTATGCTTGTGATCTTTTGAAGCATTAGAACAAGAGTTTGCATTGTTGAATTGTTTGGTTTGAATTTTGAAAACAATTTTGGGTCTGAATTGTGTGGATGGTTGTTTGGTGAGTGGGATTACTATTACAATATTACAAAGGAAAAAAACGCTTTCCCTCCCATAGCTAGAATTGATTGGAGTGAACAAATTGCATTGGCATTCTTTGCATTGCATGGTTGGGTCAAGAGTCATAAACACCATTAAGGTTTCATTCATTTCTCATTGACGTAAATAACAACCATAAAAATAAATAGTGTAATCTAAAATAAACTAGACACTTTTATTTTTCAGTGAACCAACATTAGATAGGCTTAGGGCCTTGGAATAAGATTGGAGATTAAACTCTCCAAGGCCACGAAAACCAAACCTAAGTGCCATTAAAGAGTGAAAATCCATTTTTACAACCAGTGTGCGAGGAAGCTCCTCTAACACAAGAGTTAAGCATGAGATCACATCAGGGAATGTAGGGAGATTACCCCTCTCTATTTTTTTTGGTGTTTGCGGTATCACTTTGATTAGTACGTATACAAGGGTTTTGTTTGTTCCATGCCTCTGTGTGAGGTAACACCTTTGAATCTTCGGGCCTAGTTTACCTACCCTTACATGTGGTTGGACTTGTGACTGTTTTCCCCATCATTGAATGTAAGGTGGTAGCCTTAGTGACCTTTCCTAGGTAGCCAACAATGGTGACTATAGGTGGGATCTGCCTGTAGTACCTGGGGCAGATGTTCGTTCATGATATCAGTTCCCCCGGAGGGTGCCCACCTTAATAAAGGGTGCTTGCACTAGTCAGGCCTATTTCACATAGATCATTGTAACTACTCCTCATACTTTGCTATCAAATATTATGGGAACGTCATCTCCCCCTAAGGGTTGTTTTTCAGAAGGCCCCCTGAGCCATCAATTTTCTTGTTGTTATCCTAGATTTGATATGGGTGTGCTCTTTGATTATGAGTCTATATCGACATTAGGTTAAATTGTATTTGATTTACATCTATTATTTTTACCATGGTTGAATTACTGTGACATTCTCGTTGATTGATAGGACTACAACCAATCACAGAGGTACACCCACCTCTCAAGCGACGTGAAGTAGGTGACCAAGAATTTGAAGGGTCTTATCTTTGATCCGACGAAACTAGTTTTGGGGATGTCTCTAGTCATGTTGGGGGTAGTAGTATGTGAAGAGGTTTTAAATTCCCATGGGTTAGCACACTTTTCCTCGGGGGCCCATTCCTCAGGGGTAACATTTCAAATCGAGGAAGCTTTCCCTTTATCAATACCTCAGGTTCTAGGAGGTTCTTCCCTAGGCCTAATTTTGGGAAGATTTTTTCGAGAGGGTCTACATCTATCCCTGGGGGAAATCCCCTCAGGGGAACATCTATTCCATGGTGCAGTCATGCTCCTAGAAGTGCCACCATCCCTGGGACTACTCCCTCTTCAGAAACACCTTATAATCCTTCTGGTAGTATGAATGTAGGGGGGACCACAAGGTTCATATGGGACAATAGAGACTTCATCTCCCTCTCAATATTCATTTTATCATATGTCGTTACCCTTCCTAGAAATGTTAGACTTACGTAATTTATCGCAGTTAATAAATTACCCTATTTCCCACAACCCTTCATGGTCATCCATGCCTAGGAATCTCCCGTCAAACATTCCAAAATTTGACAAAAAGATAGGAGAAGACCCCTCCACACACATCATGATGTATCACTTGTGTTTCTCATCCAATTCCTTGATGGATGATATTGTGAGGCTATGTATTTTCCAGAGATACCTAACCAAAAGTGTCTCTAAGTGGTATATTGAAATATGAGGAACTTCCTTTAAAAGCTTTAATGACTTGGAAATGGTGTTTCTTACACATTACCAACTACCCAGTCAGTACGATATAGGAACAAATCTCTTGACATCACTGCGTTAAGACACCACCACTCATAGTTCTGATCACATTCATGAGTGGCGACGAAGGTGTAGGATGATAAAGACCTAGATCCCGATTAAACTCTTGATAGAGTGGTTCACCAAATCCCTCCTTCCAAACATTTCCAAGGATGTAGCTATGGCTAGGGCGACTACCAAGGAGCAATCCATTATGCGTTCCCAACACTTTGAATTGATCTACTCTCAGTCGGTTACCTTTTATGAAATTATTTCCCATGCTCTTAGGCCATTTACAGATCCAAAGAAGCCAAACCTAGGACCCCATGTCGATGTTTTGGTTGGTTTTGTTTACCATGCCTCTATGAACCAATTAGTTGAAAAGATGGGTCACATGTCTATCTCGTCACACCTGTTAGCTACTAGTTCTAGTTCTCAAACTGCCACGGTCCCTACTCAGACCTCCGAGGTGAATTTGGTGCATTCCACGCAACCGAATAATCCTCATCAACCTGGAGGAAATAAAAAGAGGAAAAAGAAGAAAAATTCCAATATTGAGAAAGGGACTTTCTCCACACAAAAAAAATAAGGAGGGGGTGACAAAAGAGAAGAAGAAGAGTCAGTTCCCCTATAAAATTTGTTAGGAGGACCACCCTTCTCATTAATGTCCTCATAAGGATGAGATCTATCACTATTTGGCACAACAAAAGTCCCCCCAACAACCTGATGTTTTAACTCATCCTTTACCCCCTCAATCTCAGGACATGGTTGCAAAAAATATTTCCCCTCCATAAGGGGGCATGGAAGGTACCCCTCACCATTAAGGGTCTTCCTCGAATGCTTCTATTTTCAGGTGTGACCAAATGTTCAATTTGCAAATGCGAGTGAAGAATTATGACAATTATGAGCCTATTCTTGTTGTTAATGAGTCAATTTTTTCTTCCCAGCTTGGTGGCCCTCTTCAAATTGAGAATCCATATTTTGATGCACTGCTTCACTCCCCGAAGGGAGTTATTTGAAGAAAGACACATACTACCAACACAGAATCCACCCAAAACTATTGTATTGTGTAAGACTTGGCCCAGGCACCTTATGCCATGTCGACGCTTGAAGTTTTCCAAAGCTTCCCAATGCAATGGAAAGCCTTGTTGTCTTCTATAGGCAGGGTTAATCCCTCAAATTCAATTTTTATGACCTTTGATTATGATTAGGTTACTCATAGGCTCTCCCATTAGGTTACTTTCCATATCAAAGTGCAAACGATGGGGAAAAACATCTTCTGAACATTGGTTGATGAAGGAGCCTCAACTTGCATCATGTCTATTTACTTTTGGAAGGCCCTCGACTCTGCTAATCTCAACACATATGAAACATTATTGAAAGTGTTTGATGGACACATGTTCCAACCTCATGGAATAATCATTACCTTACCCATCAAGTTAGGTGGTAAGATTGTCTCTGTTTTTGTGGAGGTCGTTGATGCACCTCTTGGGAACAATTTTCTACTTCGGTGGACTTGGTTCTACGAGATGACTATAGTTGTCTCGTTGGGATTTAGGGTCTTACGCTTCCCTCATCAAGGGAAAATAGTGACGATCGATCAATTCATATTTTGTACCCCAAACCTTGGATCCAATGTGAGGTCTAATGTTTCATTTGTCGGTGATACCCAACAATCTTCTTTGAGTGTGGGTGTAAGGATGTTTAAAGATTCTTCACTCATGGGAACATTTCCACTTCCCCCACCACCTCCTGCTAGGAACATTTCTCTTATCAATATGATTTCATCTTTTACTAGTGGATCCCTTGGTTCTTTTGATCCTTAGATGGTACTTCATCTTGAGGATGTTGATTCATTTGGAACATTCATGCCTCTTACTCTGGTAGATATTTCCTATCAAGCGATCTAGTCAGCCTCCACTGACACTAATTTATATTCCCCTTTGGATGTGGAGTCTGATCAATACCCAAGGATTTTTTGGGCCCTCATTCCTCTGCCAGATTGCAATGACTTCCTAGATCTTTAAATTCCATCCAACAAATATATAATGGAGGTCATGACTTCACCTGATATGCCATGGGAGGGTTTTCACCATTGCATGTATTTTCTTCCCAATTCAGAACACTTTGAGGATGACATTAGAAATCATGTTACCACTAGTCGTGTTCAATGGTACCAATCTCCCATTATGATTAATGGTGTATTTCAAAAGGGAACTTGGCCAACATCTCCAAAACTATACCCATTGATATTTTCCAGAATCCAGGTGTCTTGGAACACATCCTGATAGGTGTTGACTGTTCTCCCCAAGAAATTAAACTATACACAACCCCATTCAAATAATTTCACGATGTTTTTTCTTGGTCCTATGAAGAGATGTCTAGAATTGACCCCCATATTGTCGAACATGAAATTAAGAGATACGAAGGAGCCAAGACGATTCGACAAAATCTCCGACTAGTCAACCCAAAGAAAGTCGCTGCCATTAAGGTGGAGGTAGAAAAACTTCTTCGTTCATAGTTTATCTACTCGTTTCCCTTGACCGAATGGGTTTCTGATATCATTATGGTCACAAAGAAACATGTTACTATTAGGGTTTGTGTTGATTATAGGGATTTGAACAAAGCTTGTCCAAAGGATAATTATCCAACCCTGTTCATTGAAAGGATTATTGATAAATGTACCGAGAGTGAAATATTATCATTCATGGATGGTTTCTCTAGCTATAATCAAATCTAGATCAAGCTAGAAGATCAAAAAAAGAATTCCTTTATTTGTTGTTGGGGTACTTTTGCTTTTCATAAACTTCCATTTGACCGTAAAAATGTTGAAGCCACTTTCCAATGGGCCATGCCGTATGAATTTCATGACATCAAACTGATTTTAGAGGCATACGTGGATGATTTGGTTTCCCATTCCAATCATTGTGAGGACCATCTAGGTCACTTGCAGGCCATTTTCATCTGTTGCCACTACTATAATATATGTTTGAATCCACATAAATGTAGTTTTTGTGTGGCATATGGGAGATTTCTAGGCTTCATCATGTCCAAGTACGGGATCATGGTTTATCCCTTGAAGGTTGAGGTGATTGCCAATATTTATCCTCCTCATACCATTAGCCAACTTCAAATTTTTCAAGGGAAGGAAATTTGTTTGCATAGATTCATTACCAATTACGATGAAATCACCAAAGGTTTTATGCACTTATTGAAGGAGGGTGTATTTTTCATGTGGGATGACCAAGCTCAAAGGTCATTTGATGCCTTGAAGAAGTCCTTGATGTCAAGTCCCTTACTGATCCCTCATGAATAAGGTCGGGACTTCTTTCTATATCTCACAGCTTCTAAATCCACCATTGGCATGGTGCTCGTCTAGGAAGACGATGCACAATGAGAGCATATCATTTACTATCTTAGCAAGGGACTTGTTGGTCCCAAGCTTCAATACTCTCATGTTGAGAAGTTGTCCCTAACAATAGTGCATGTTGTCCAACGCCTGCGACACTATAATATACTCCTATGAAAGACCACTTCTATTTATAATGCCAACCCAATGCAACACATTCTCAATAGTCAGATCATTGGGGGAAAGTACTCAAAGTGGATTGTGATCCTCCAAGAGTTCAACCTAGAGTTAGTTTCCTCGAAGTCTAAGAAATATTTTGAATTTGCAGAGTTGATCTAAGAGCTTCCTCGAGAGGATGAGGAACCTGTGGTTAATGAATCCTTCCTTGATGTTTTTTTATTCCTCATCGACTTGTCTGATCCCTGGTATGGAGATGTCTTGGTCTATCTACAGACACAACTATTTGCGGTATTTTGTCACAAGAGTGAGAAAAATATCATCCTTTAACTACCTTGGTAAGACAACAAAGAAGAACATAAAAGTGGATAGCAAGTTAGTGAACCTGCAAATTAGAAAGAAAAATACAAATCAAGTGAAGAACAAACAACATTAAGATCCAAACTAAACAACTATAAGAAAATGATGAATGGAATTGAACACATGGAATGATTACCCAATAGAATTGAATCTTCAAATTCAGTGCACCAAGAGCATAAATATGGGACTATGAATCCCTCATTCCTTCTAAGGGAGGGCTCTTTGATCCCTCAAAAACTAGGGCTATCACTCTCCAATGGTGAGTTTACAATGATGAAAAATTCCCAAATCTTAGCTTCACAAGAGGTGTAAATCTTACACAATGTTACACTTGCTCAACCTATGGATCAAGGGAAAGATGGCTTTCTCCAAATTTGAACAACATACCAATTCTATGGATTTATTTTTTGTTGCATACAATGATCCTCTATTTATAGGAGGATGGAAAGATATTTCACAACCAATTTCAAGTGTGAACGAGAGGTATTTGGAGGTACCTCCCATCCCTTTCAGTGATCCCAAGGCAGAATTTTATGGAAATTTTGGGTATGGGTGAGATTCACTTCATCCCAGAAGTGGTTGAGGCCCAACCAAACTCATCAATGTGTCATTTCCACATCCACGTTAGTTTGTTGATTTCGAGTCATGCAGGACATGCATTGTGCATGTTGTACACTGTGTTAGCTCGCACGAATGTGGGTGCACTATATTTGATGAATGTGCACAGAAATTCAGGACCATTTTTCCTAGTTTTGTGATTATCTTGCCAAAATGAATGTGATCATCCTATAATAATTGGTAGTATGTTGTACTTGTGTTGCATGTTTCTTCATCTATTTTCTATATTTGTCTGAGCAATTTTTTGTTGATAACAGATGCCCCTTAATGTGTGACGTTGGGAGAATACATATAGCTGAAATATATGAATGCTTCTTTCTATTGAAATTGTTGTAAAAATAGGAGAGTTGTAGTTGTTGTTTAAGAGGGACTGTGATAGCGACCCATCAGAGGAAAAGGAAATTAAAAGTAGTACCAAAATTCTCTGAAAACTAAAATGAAAAGATGAGTTTTTTTACAAACGAGTCAGGCATGCCCCATGCTCATGTATTGAAACGATAATAATATGATTGTAACTGAAAACTCTTGATGAAGTGGATATCTGTATCGCCCTCGAGGGCATGAATAACGAAAGATGACTATTATGTGGAATGAATTGGCTCTGAATCAAGAAATGGAAAGTAGTGTAATATATTGATAACTTGGAGACATTGATGGCCCAGGAAATTCAGAGGTATTCGACGATTACTTAAAGCGACAATGGCCGCATAGTAAGGCCCACCGTAGCGTGAAACTTTATTGGAGTCGAATGTTATGGGGATCAATGACATTAGAAAGAAATGATGACTCTTTCTGTGTCATCCAAGACTGCCCAGTGATAGTGAAATGAGAGCCAAGATACTTCTACCTTCCTGGAAAGTTGTGCTGACGTCGACAGGGAAGGGGGCGCGACTATAAGAAGTAAGGGATTCTTGATATCTATTGATCAAAGGTTATCAAGAATTGTATTGGTGAAGGTGAAGGGACTGGTAATCATGAATTATGTTTGGGATATGTGGAAAATTAAGAGTGGCCCTTGGTTGGGGGTATTGATGTATGGAAGAAACCATAAAACATAATTTGGTGTACGATGGACGACTGGATGTGGGGTAAACTATGTTGAATGGGTGAGACTGCAAGGAGATGTAAGGTAGGTTAAAACATGGAGGTGTGGGACATGGATGTCTGTGATTGTCAGGATTTTTTTTGTGGTACACATATCTTGGAGAGATGGTGATAGAAGTAAGGTGCCCCAACCAAGAGTGACATGGGTTGCTATGTGCCAAGGAAAAACGTCTTCAGCGTCAACGAAAAAAATCTATTGTATGTACGGGAAACAATTTAAAAAAAAATAAAGAATGAATCATGGTGGTGATTGTATAGGTATAGAAACGGGTGCCCCAGTGGAACAAGGCTTGGCCTAGTAGAGGCTCAAGTGGATGGATATGGAGGGTGGGGGGCCCATTTGTTAGTTTCTATATTGGGCAGGTGAATGAAGGAAACGATTGTAGATGGGAAATTGATTGTGTAAGGGGTGACAGGTTCATGATAATGCAGAGGTGCATTTGATGTAACCAAGACAATATGATGTGGGAGTCCATCATGGGTGGGATATCAAGATGATGAGAAGAAGTATGAGGCTCATTCTCTGGGGTGCAAAACTACTAGGAATCCCAATCCTAAGGGGAATATATCATCATGAGTGTCAATGTGCCAATGGGAAACATGTATAGGAAAAATCATGTAGGTGAGAATGTTATCGGATGACAGTACCAGAATGCAATGGAGGTGATAGTGCTACAGAGACGGGTGTGGGGGGAACTAAGGTTATATGTTAAAAAGGTGTGATTGGGGTATGCAATTGTTGGCGAAGGGCATTGATGCATGCCAACTTTGAACATATACCTGAAGGAGTTGAAGGATGACCATGACTGAAGGTGTGAAGGAGGTCGTTGATGAGTAATTGCACATAAAAAATTGAATACATGTCGTGAAAGATATATGAAGATGAAGCACATATGACAGTTATTTGAGAATTAAATGTGTAAGGATGATGTGTACCTATTCTTGGGGTGTGAAGAGGGCCCCCCAGGGATTGAGAATGAAATGAGCGATTGATGGTACCATTGTGAAGATGACCATGTTAGGATGTTGGTGGTGCGAATGGTGCAGAAAACTAAGCTTGTGTGCTCCAGAATGAAGGTGAGGAAATTTTTCAAAGGGGGCATATATATGGGTGGGGGGTGGGCCACAATGCCACCTCATTTGTACTTATCTATGTGGAGGTATGCCAGTTGTTATGTTAGAGTGTTTTGAGTGGTACGAGAGCCTACAGACCCAAATTCATCACGCGGGAGAGACAGGTAATTCGTCAAAACCTCCTGCATAGGTTTGGTGTTTTTTGGGTGAGGTTGGGGGCCGTACGACCGATTTGTTGATTGGGTGGAGAGGACTATGCGGGGGAAGTCTGGATTCCCACACATATGAGCACATTTTTTATTGATATAGTCGTGCACAAGGTGTGCGGTTGTGTCAATAGTTAGCACTCATATGTGCATGCAATCATGGCTTCAGTCACACGGTCGAGGTTGGGGATGAGCATGGTTGTTGTGGGGAAATTTGTGTTCATGTGCATGAATGTTAGAGGTAATGTTGCGCATATGTGCACAACTATGTGGTGTGTATTCGCGTTGCAACTACACATCTATCAGAGGAAAAGTCACACAAATGTGCATGATTGTGAGGAGTGAAGTCGCGCGGAAGCACGTGCACACCTATTATGGGAACAACTATGTGGAAGTGTGGAACTATTAGGTGAACAACTGCACAGGAAAAATGTTGATATTTTGCTAGTGTGATGATTTTTCTTGATGAGAAACACTAAATCCATCTTGTTAGATTGGGTGCAGGTGACAGAGTAGAGGGTTAAGATGTCGGTCTAGTGGTGAGAGAGGGATTGGGAATCACTAGGGAGTATGGTGGGAGATGATCCCCATATTCAGCGCCACTTGGACCGAGCCGAGTTGCTACAGTTGTTTTACTGTTCATTGATTCGGCCCCATGATGTGCTATTGGACTTTATCATTCGAATGTGGTGGCCTGAGTGACATATTTTTTAGGTGCAGGGGTGTGATCTCTGCATTATAACAGATATTGATGTCTATTTCATCACTGGGATCCCTTTTCGAGATACTAAGCTACTGACGTAGCATAAGATTCAGTCAGGGGTGAAGGTAGGAGAGACAACTGAGTGACATTGCTCAGGGATGACAGTTATGAGTGGCGGCTCGATTAGTATAGCCGTGATTGAATTGTTGGAGACACAGGTGTTTTTGCGTGATGATCGTGTGGATTTTTGGGTCTCTAGGGACCCAACCCATCTCAGGGGCACTTATGGTGATTTTAGAGAGAGCCATGGAGGGTTGTATGTATGCCTGGGTGAATTTGATGTGGGTCTATAATATGGTGCATATCAAGAGGTGTGCCTCTCTGAGAGGTGGATAATTTGCATTTGGGTCTGTTGTATGTTCCTTCATTTTTGAGAGTGTACTCTTGTTATGCCCGAGGGTTATTTTGGACTCGCCCAAGATGCGATACCCTAGAATGATGAGATGGGGGTAGTTATTTTTTCACCAGGGTGGTGGCGAGGTGGGACATTATTTTATGCCATTGTTTTAGGGGAATTGGTGGCATACCCCATAGGTGTTTTTGGACTTCCCTCATCATAGCATCGACTTCTAAAATCACCCAGACATGCGTCTACTGCTAGGTCATATCCAGGGTGAGTGAGGTGAGATTGTTGTATTTTCTTATGTTTCAGTATTATCTAATTTTTGTTCTTGTATGTCCATTATACTAATACAACTTTTTGGTTTGTTTATACAAATGTTGGACCCAGTGGTCAGGAGGCCAAGGTTTCACATGCCACATAGGATGAGTGAGTGGTTGAGTGGAGGGTGAGGAGGCACCAATGATACAGTGATCCAAGGGCTGGGCCATCACATGCTATGAGGGAGGGCCCCAGTCATGCTCATGCAATGGAGGATCTAGAGGCGGTGGTCCATGAGTTATAGGAGTCGTGGAGGTGCTTGGAGATATATTAGACATAGTTCCTGAGGATCTTTGGTCATGGGTTAGATATGAGCGGATACTGGAGCAGTGCATTGGAGGGGACCTGCAGTGGTGGTCCTTGATTCAACGGGCGACGGTAGTAGGATCTTTCGTGATGGGTCAGATTCCTTCTAGAGACATGCCCCCTAGGGGAGATCCCCTTGCAGGTGGAGAGGGGACCTGAGTGAGAGTCACCCTAGGTGACCTTTTTAGTCTGTGTGGGCCTTTCTCGATTTTGTATAGGATTTGTTGAACTCCTATTTTGTATGGACTAAGGGAACATGTTGGGTATGGGGCCTAGTTGTGGGTCGAAATTAGGTTATATATTTTTTTGTACCAAAAACATGTATGACCGTTGATATATATATATATATATATATATATATATATATATATGAGTAGACCATTTGACGATGATGAATAATGTTGAAATGTATGTGAATGTGGTAAATTCCAATATAAGATTTGATTATCCATATGATCTACAAACTGGTTTAGGCTCCTAGGGATATGAGTAAATGTGATTGACTCAAAATTGTGTGATAGAAGTATGACTTGCAGGTACTTGCGATTTAATCATGGATCACAGACGAGATGAGTTGGGAATATAAAAGGACACTAAGGTGATGGATGTGGAGGTGACTAGCCTCAAAGAGGAGATCAATGAATACAACATACTCAACTTGGTTATTGGTGGAAGGGCTGAGGCATATACCACTGGAGTGGAGTAATACATGGTCGGGGGTGTAAATGGACTAAGTTTTTGAAGCTATATTTTGAGTCCAATGACTGGATCCATCCACATACCTGATGTGATAAGTGAACGGAGGATTCATCTATAAAAAACAAGGACAAATGATTAGGCTCATACAGTGGGAGGGCTGAGTGAAAAAAGGCTAAAAACCACTAGGAAAAGAAATAAAATCCTAAGGTAGAGTGGCTACGCTCAGGGGTAGAATTTCTTCAAGTGTAACTCATTGATCGGGTCCTTGAGTGTGGATCCTTCAGGGTGGGATAGAATGTAGGCACCTTTGGTGAGGCAATGACGAACGATATAGGGACCTCGCCAAAGAGACTCTAATTTTTTATGGCCTAGAGTGTTGTGTGTGATATCATAGGCTAATACAAGGTCTCCTTCGGTGAAGGACCAAAGGTTAACATGACAATCGAAGATGGCCTCAGACCATTTCTTGGCTACTTCATTGTTTTGTAATCATGATCAACGATCTTGATCAAGAGATTCGAGGGCTAACACTCATTTCTCAAGTGGAGGTGTATTTGGTAAGAGCTCAATTTCGGTACACATGGTAGGGATTTTGCACTCGATGGGAAGTATGGATTCCATGACATGGACAAGATGGAAAAGTGTGAAACCTATGGAAGTTTTGAATATTGTTCGATATGTCCATAAGGCTGAAAAAAACATATGATGTCAGTTGGTCTTATATGTTTTTATGGTGCACTGGAGCATTGTTTTCAAGACTTTGTTGATTTCTTCAACTTTCCAATTATATTGTGGGTAGTAGGGGGAGGAAAACTCGTGATTAAATCCTAGTTTGTTAGAGAGTTCAACGAAAAATTCATTCTCGAAATGTTTTTCGTGGTCGAACACTAGTTGGAGGGGAACTCCGAAGCGGGAAATGACGTGATTGAAGAAAAACTGAGCAATCGTGTTTTTTGTATTGTTGAAGGTGGGAATGGCTTCGGCCCATTTGGTAAATTATTCAACAATGACCACACTATACTTGTGCCCATTACTGGATGGGGGATTGTAAGTCATGAAATCAATTCCCCACTTACAGAAGGGGCTGGCAGTGATGACTGGATGGAGGAGGGCAGGTGGTGCTTGGGATTTGTGTGCGTATAACTGACACTTGTCACAACACCTAACTGCATGGATGCAGTCATGGAATATTGTGGGCCAAAAGTACTTGGAGAGAACTATTTTATGTGTGTGGACATGCCAGAAAGGTGACCTCTTTTGATTTTTCTATATGAGACAATATGAGATGATATATGATCAATGTATTATTACAATGTTGAGTGTTCCGTATATAGAGAACATATAGTGACCATCCATGAAAGGATGCGTCCCTTGGATAATAAATAACTACTTATTTATTATACATATATTTATACCTTGTATTATAAATATCATGTCATAT
>ML807284.1:331077-384158 GCA_009831015.1 Picea engelmannii
TGTGTGTGTGTGTGTGTGTGTGTGTGTGTGTGTCTTCCCGAGGCTTCCCAAACATCAACACTCCCTCTCAACGAGGGAGACATTCTTCATCATGCCAAAGATTGTCTCTGAAGTATACAAACTTCACCCTAGACTCATGAAATTTGTTTGTCAGTCTCGGAAGATGTCTCTCTCCCACTTGAACTGAGGGGAAACTCCTTCTGCGGCTCTCTCTCTGAGCCAATTGACTCTCTCTAAGATCATGCTCACTCTAGGTCTACATGTGATAACATCTAACATCTTTGAGTCTTTATCATTCCTTGTCAAATCACCATGACTAGGAAAAATACCACACCAGGGTCATTCACAACAGGTACACCCTTGAGAGTGAATGTATTCCTGATGCTAACTGACACGTGGAAAGCACCTCAAGTCCATATTATTCCTTTTCATGATCAAGGAAGGACTATGTCTAGGCCCATTTACCACAAACACACCTATGTGATAAATGTATCCTATCTCAATTGGTCTACATACCAATCTAGGAGAAGGTTTTCTCGATGCTTACTCGGTACATTCACTACAGGTACACCCCTGTGGGTGAAAGTATTCACAATGTTTCCACACACTGGATGAACACTAGCACATTGATTCTTATGTTCTTTGAAGACTATAATTGGTCCAATCACCACTGGTCAAATCACCATGACCAATCCTGGGAAAATATCTGCCTGTTGATGAAATATCAACACTCCCTCTTAGCTAGAGAGGTATCTTTCCATGATGTCTTCATATAGTAGTCCACAAACTACTCTGTAATAAACTAGTAGCACATAGCTACTACCATGCCATTGGTAGCTTGAATCATCCATCACAGTCTTTGTGATCAAGTAAAACACAACCTCTCCAAGTGATCTGGTAGTCTCCATGACAATCAGCTAGTAGCATACAACTACTACAATGTCATCTAATAGAACATGATTGTGTTGATCCATAGTAGTACACAACTATTGTCTAGTGGTACACAACCACTGCTAGTGGCACACAACTACTATCCAGTGACACACAGTCACTGCCAATGGTACACAACCACTGTAGTCGCACACAACTATTGTCCAGAGACACACAATTACTGCTAGCGGTACACAACCACTATAGTAGCACAAAATTACTGCCCAGAGACACACAGTCACTGCTAGTGGTACACAACCACTATAGTATCACACAACTATCATCCAGAGATACACAATCTCCGTGAGTGGTACACAAACACCGTAGTAGTACATAGCTATTTTCAAGAGACACACAGTCTCCGCCAGTGGTACACAACCACCGTAGTAGTACACAACTATTTTCCAGAGACACATAGTCTTCGCCAGTGGTACACAACCACCATAGTAGAAAAAGGTATGTCACACATGGAACTCCCATGTGGAATTCTAGAGGTTACTCCATCTAGAAACACTAGGGTCAACTCCCCATAGTGTGTGACGTCAAGGTAAACTCCCTTGATGTGCCCTCATGTACTCTCTACAAGGGACGTGTCCTCATGTTCTCTCCACAAGGGACATTGGGATATAATCCCAAACCCACTTATCCCTCTCGGATAAGTGTCCTCATGGATAAACTAAACTTATTCACAGAGGAGTACGATCTGGAGAATGTCTCAGGAACCTATAAACATTAACACTCCTTCTCAGTGAGGGAGGCATTCTCTACCATCAAAATTCTATCACAAAAGTACTTGAACTTCATCCTGGTAAGGAGTTTGTTAATAACATCAACAACCTACTCATTTTTAGGAAGGTATTGCACCAATACTACCTTCCTCTGCACCATGTATCAAATGTAATGGTACTTGATCTCAATGTGATTCGATTTGTCATGAAACACTGGATTCTCTGAAATCTTCACACAACTCTGGTTATCATAATGAATAACGGTGAAATCCAACACATGTCCAAATAAATATGAAAGGATCTTAAAAATCCACACTGCTTCACGGATTACCACACTCAATGCAATGTACTATGCTTCTATGTTGTTGAAATCCACAGAAGTATGTTTCCTACTACTCCAGGAAACCATGGAAAATCCTAAAGTGAAACAACACTCGAAGGTGCACTTCCTTTCCATTGTGTTCCCTGCCCAAAAAAAGTTAGCATATGCCTACAATATCATGTCAATACTGGAAGTATATCTCAGACCATGTCCAAATATGCCTCACATGTATCTCAACACATGCTTCTCAACATTCCAGTGTGTATGTCTCGCCTGACTCATAAAATGGCTAAGGCCACCCACTTCATAGCAAATATTTGGTCTGGTGTTAACCAGATACATCAATGATCCAATCAGTTGTCTGTACAGGGTCGGATCAGTCTCATCGAAATTGAAAGAATACACACTTATTTTCTTCATATTCATCACCATTGGTGTAGCCATGGGCATACAGTTCAACATCCCAAACTTCTTCAATATCTCAACTATGTACTTCCCCTGACTCAGGAATTTCTCATCAGTTCTCTGCCACAGCTCTAGTCTCAATAAGTAGTGCATCATACCAAGGTCACTCATCACAAACTCAGAGGCTAACTCATACTTGCATTCAAGAATAAGGCTCTTTGTACTGGTGAGGAGTAAATCATCAATGTAGAGGACCAAAATCAGGGACTCGCCATTAACAGTCTTGTAGTATAGGTTGGGATCAACAAAAAGTTTTTTGAAGCCCAAACTCATCAGGTTTCCATCAATCCTTGCATACCAAGCTCAAGATTCCTTCTTGAGTCCATACATGGCTTTCTTCAACCTGCACACATGAGACTCCTTCTCATGTATCATGAAACCATCTAGTTGTTCGATGTATAATTATTCATGAATATATCCATTGGGAAAGGTTGTGTTCACATCCATATGATGTAGTCTCCAACCCATGGATACTGCAAGGGAAATAATCATCCGGATAGAAGTGTATCGAGCAACAAGAGAAAATGTCTCCTCATAATCTATTATGTCCACCTGAGAGAATCCTCTAGCAACAAATCTCACTCTTTGCTTCTTGATGCTCTTGTCAGTTGTGCGTTTGATCTTATAGATCCACTTGGAAGTCACTACAAACTTCTCCTCAGGTCTCAGAACAATATCCCACACATCATTCTTCATGATGGACTGATACTCCTCCATCATGGCATCTCTCCATATTGGCTGACTAGATGCTTCCTCATAACAAGAAGGCTCATAATAAATGATGTGGCTCATAGTTGTGGCATAACACAATTATATATAAGGTATCTTTCTCTATCGAAAGGTACTACGAGGAGATGCATTTCCTTCTGCCTCTTGGAGAGTCTGAGGAGCCCATGCCGGTCTCTTTCAACCTAGTGAAATATCTCTGGGAACATCAACTGGAGCTACAGGATCAACATGATCAATTGGATGAATACGCTCAATTGTCTCCGTCTGAACTATTGGAGGGTGAGGGGGAGAAGGCACCATATCTTCTTGTCTCTCACTATAAATCTAAATGTGAGATCCTCTAGATCCCCTAAAGGAAACCTCCTCCTAAAAGGTAACATATCTGCTCACCTCAATCTATCTTTGACCAGGGATGTAGATCCGGTATGCTTTAAAAGACTCATTGTACCCAAAAAATGTACCCTTTCTTCTTGAAGGGTCTAACTTGGTCCTTTTTATACTTGGGTACATGAATGTATACTGGACACCCAAATATTATGAAGTGTATAACCTCAGGCTCACTTCGGTGAAGGCCTCCTTAGGAGTCATGTTCCTCAAATTCTTATGAAGAATTCTATTCTAAACATACACTGCGGTCATGTATGCCTTTATCCACAAAAACATAGGTAATTTTTTATCATTCTAAGTCATCGTGGACCATACTTGACATATCGAGGTTCCCTCATGAAACCAATGTCTAAGACATATCGAGGTTCCCTCATGAAACCAATGTCTCACAAGACATATCGAGTTTCCCTCATGGAATCAATGTCTCACAAGACATATCGATGTTTCCTCGTGAAACCAATGTCTTGGTTCCTTCATCTGACCATCTGAGGCATATCAAGATGAATTCTACATTCCCCCATACATTCTCCCCGGCACTTGATGCCCACCTAGCCCAAGCGTGAGCCAAATTTCTTTCTGCCCAGATCATTGGCCCAAGGTAAGTTTCTCACCCACTGGTCATAGTCCTATGATTGAAAAATAATGAACATCTGAGTCCCTGCCATGTGCCAAAGGCATTGGCAATCTCTCATAGAGGCCCCTCCTTCTCCTAACATTTCACTTTCCCACATAACCAAAGTTGCGTGCTCCCAGGGAATATCATGAATAACCGGACGTCGAACCTGGCCACCATGACGACAAAGCAACCCATTAATAGGTATGCTTGAATGTCAAATTGGTTTCTCTACCCATGTAGTAGAATACCACATTATTATGTTTCTCTTACCTATGAACTTGTAGTTTCACCATGAAGACAAGAGAATTTAGTGCCCTACCCTCAACCATCGCCTACATGGCCTACTCGTATATCACCTCCATGGCCTACTTGTCCATCGCCATCATGACCTATCTCACGGGATGACTTGTTTGGGATCCGAAGGAACAATGGTTCCCATGGGTTTGCCATGAAAATATATGAGAAATCGTTGGAGATTCTCCGAGGCATCATCCACCATGGGATGAGAATCGAAACCCGAGGTCTAGATGCACCTCATCCTAGCCTCATTCAACGACATTAATTCACCGCAATTCATGCTCTTCATGGATCCGAGGCCCGTCTATGAAGTCACCTTCCTCGACCAACTCACGCCTGGGTTCACCTCCATCATCAACTTTGCAAGAATATACTTCCAGTGAATTCTCTTCTTATCCTTGGGCTCTCACAGACCCACTAGACAACATGTTTCTACTACAATTATGATCTCTACAGAACTGATGGACAAACGCACTCACAGGCCCTCTTGTGAGGGAGTCAAGCCTAGTCCTACTCTGATACCATGTTTATTTTTCCATATGAGATAATATGAGATGATATATGATCGATGTATTATAACAATGATGAGTTTTCCATATATATAGAACATATGGTGAACATCCATGAAAGGATGTTTCCCTTGGATAATAAATAACTACTTATTTATTATATATATTTATACCTTGTATTATAAATNATCATGTCATATATATATATATATATATATATATATATATATATGGAAAAATGTCTTCCCGATGTTTTCCAAACATCAACAACCTTCACATGCTCCACTGTGACAATCATTGATCACTTTATCTACTACCTCAATGGTGAGGCATCGTCGAAGAATGATGTCGACGCCCTGTCGATATAGTACTTCTCCTATGAGGATATAGCTTGAAGATTTGTGATAGATTCGATGACTATCATCTCGGGAGAGGTGAGGGCCAAATTTTTGCATTTGAAGATATACAAGGATATATTTGTACCATGGGTCATCGGATGAAATGAGGAATAAATATTCATCCAGGAATTTTTCATGGAAAAGGGGGTCAGATGAGTTGGATGGTAAGTCGACCATGAGTTCTTCTAAGACAAGGGATTTTTTTCTTTTGGGAGTAGTGAACTCTAGATCATATTCTTGGAGGGTGACGATCTAGTGGGTGGATTCACCATTGATTTGGCAGTGATTGAGAAAATAGTGCATAGGGTTGGAATCAACCACTACTATGGTAGTGCGAAGAAGCATGTAGTGACACAACTTTTGAACTGCAAGGACGACAACGATGGAAAGATTTTCCTCATGATTGTGTTTGAGAGGGGGCCCTAAGAGATTTTTTCTAATATATTAGATGATGTGTTCGTGTTGGTCATTTCCTACTTGGACAAGCATGCCGACAACTGAAACTTCAGAGGCATACAAGTACAGGATATAATCCTTATCATAGTCTTGGAGACTAATTAAAGGTGGTTTGTTGGGTGCTTCTTTGAGAGATTCGAGTGCAACTTGAGCATGCTAGTCCCAATGAAATAGGACATCACGCCATATTAATCGCAAGAAGTTGTGGGAACGAATAGTGTAATCAGGAAGAAAACATCATAAAAGCTTAGCTTTACCTTGGAGGCTTTACAATTGGCATAGGTTCTTGGGAGGAGGAATCTCATTGATGGCCTGGACCTTAAGGGGGTCGATGATGATACCTTGTTGAGAGATGATGAATCCTAATAGGCATCTTGATGTGATGCAAAAGACACACTTTAGAGGGTTGATACATATGTTTTATCATCGAAAACACTTAAAGATGATCCAAATATATTCTATATGTTGGGATCGTTGTTTAGATCGAGCGGTGAGGTCATCCAAGTATGTGAGAATGATGTGAGCAAGATCATGGAAGGCATATTCCATGGCACGTTGGAAGGTGGCTCCAACATTTTTGAATCTGAAGGGCATCACTCGATCTGAAAATGTGCCCTAGGGGGTTGTAAATGTAGTTTTGTATTGATCTGCATGGTGAATTTGAATCTGGTTATAGCTGGAGAATCCATCCATGAGTGATAGAATTTCATGGATAGCACAAGCATCAATGACTTGGTCAATGAATGGTGTAGGAAAGTTTTCTTTGGGACAAGCTTGATTGAGGTCGTGAAAATTGGTGCACACCCTAATAGTACCTTGTTTTTTGTTGACAGGAATTTGGCTTGAAACCCATGATGTGTAAGCTATCGGGTAGATGAAGCCAACAACACGCAATATATTGATTTTAGATTTGATGGCCAGGGATTTAGAAGGGTGAAGTGGTCATTTCTTTTGGAAGACAGGGAAAATATCAGGCCATGTGTCAATGCCCAGGTTTAATCCAATGGCCAGGTTTAATCCAAGCATCTCGGTGTAAGACCAGGTGAAAACGTCTCAGAATTCTTGGAAGAGGGCCTTATATGCTATGATTTATTCGGGAGAGCATGCGTCACCGAGGGTGATTTATTCCATGACATTGGGTTTGACAAAGATTTCAATTTTAATCGCGAGGGAGATATTTTCCATGTTTCCTTCTTCAAAAGCGTCAAGTGCAGGTATTGAATTTCCGAACCAGTCCACATGGCCAGGGGGAATGAAATCCTTAGCTCCAATGGAACATAAAGTGGCATCTGAGTGTGGCTGAAAGGCGTTGTGAGCCAAAAAAAAGGATCGGTGGTGAAAGGAATCCCATGGGTAATCTGGTGTGCATAGAAATTCCAGAATGTCTTCATCAGATTAAAAAATGAGGGAGTATAAGGGGTCTATGCTAGATGGGATCATGGTATTGAGATTCTTGGGTGAGGTGTCTATGGACAGAGTGTGGGTTGAGTTTTGTATATCATCATTCGAATCTGAGGTGGATGGTCCTATGGGGGTGCAATGAGAACCTTCACTAGATGTTGGGTTAAATCTCTCATCCACTTCTTGGTATGAATCGGGTTCAGATCTGATCAGGGTTCCAACAAAACCCTCTAAAACTATCGGCCCTCCTGGTAAACCAGAAAGAAACAAAACACACATAGTGCACTGTGCAGTCTCACCCAAGATAGCTTTATGGGTGACTGCAATTCTCAAGTGCTTGCAGTCTAGGAATGAGTGGGTATCTGGGGATGTATTTCATATTCTTCATGCATTCATCATTTTATTCATTCAAGTATTCCTAGGATTCATTGATCCTTTAATCCCATGCATGCATTATAATGTATCTATCTTAACCATTCATTCATTCATAAAAAAATCACCAACAGAAGGTAAACACGAAAGAATCATCACATCAGACACAAGTTTTATTGTGGTTCACCCCCTCTTGGGATACGTCCAAAAATATTTGGATTCTATGCTCTTTTATTTATTTTATGAAAAATATGGTGTTGTGCACATTACATGTCCAATCATACAAGTATTGTGAGGTTAAGGAACCTTTGTGAGGAAGACTAGATCACACCAGGATCCTTAGCCTCTGACCTAACCCTAAAAAATATAGCTACTTGACTCTTCTACAACCTTATTACAACTACTGAACTTAACACTTGAACAACTCAACTCAATTGAACCCATCAAAACTAGATCCCCGACCTAGACCTCCTAGGTTCTTATTTATACTTCTTTTCAGGATTATAATTGTTACAATCTTTTTCACAAACCCTAACCCTAACATAGTTAGGATTTCCTGCCTATGCGCCAAGTTGCATTCCTTCTTTGCATGTTGTTTTTCCTTCTTTTTTTGGATGTTTCTTTCTTGCCATTGATTGCGTGCTTTCCAAAATTAGGTCTTCTTTCCAAAATTGTGTCTTTCTCAAAATTAGGTCTTTCCCAAAATAAACCTTTTCTCCAAAATTATTCCTGTGACCAAAATAACCTTCCTTCTTAAAATAGGTTTACACCCAACAGACCCCCAACACTAACATGTGGCTCGTTTCAAGCCGCTCAGTTGGTGTGTTCTCTCTAAACTACCCTCTCCAAACTAAGGAAATTTTCCGCTAGTTCCTTTCCTTTTTCTCTCAACTGCGCAACTTTTCTTGTTAGCGCTTCTACTGTCTGCGTTGTTATTTCCTCCTACATTAATGTTGTGCTCTTTTCTTGTGCCTGTGCTCTACTTTTCTTCTATTCCTCCAATTGTGAAATCATCTGTGTTGCTTGTTCTTGGAGGGGTTCCAATTCAACTTATCTTTCTTGCTTCTGCGTCTGTGCTTCTTTCAACTCTGTCTGCAGCTTCTTCATTTCTTGAGTTCCCCTCAAGCACTTTGTGATGCTCATTGTTTTCTACATTTGTTTAAGCTCTTGTATGGAAACATTGATTGTCTCCTCTTCTTGGACCCATTGTTGAAACTTCTCATCTTCTTCCAACGTTGTCCATAGTTGCGCAGCTCTGTCAAACAATTATTATGATGCCCTTGCTTATTTCTCCATCTCAACTATTTGGAGTGCAGATTATTGTTTTCTATGCTCTCGGACCTCAGAAGGAGTTTTAGGGTTGAGCCTTTCTTTGGGATCCTCGATCTCTTGCTTGTATTGGTCATTTTTTTGTGAGATCAGGTTGATTTTATCCTCCACGCTTCTCTCGAGTGCTTGTGCGCTATCTGGGATGTGATTGTAAGCCGATGCCAATCCCTGTTCTAATTTATTTGTGTGTTCCTTCTCCTCTTCTTTCTCTGCGGTCAGTTGGTCGCATGTGATTTGAACCATTTTGGCGACTCCTCTACCCACCTCCAAGTTTTTTTCATCCACGTGGGCCCTGGAATGCACTTCTTGCATGACACTGACCTGGAGTCTATATAGTGCCTTGGTGGGTATTTGTTCCATGGCCATTTCCACTTGTTCCACCTCCTCCAGGTTTTTTTGCGGAGTCTCTTGATCAAATCTGATCACTTGACGCATTATCGTAAATGTCTCCCTAGCCTGGACTACAAAAAACACTATCTCCTCTCCTTCTTTTTGTGCAGGAGACGACTATGTCTTTTCCTGTTGCTGCACAATGGTCTATGATCCTGCTTGGATTTGTAGTTGTTGTATGTTCTCATGGACCTCTAGGGGCTTGGCCGTGATTTCTTCCCACTGTACCTCTGTAATTCTGACCACTTCTTCACCCTCGTTTTTGAATTTTTTCGCGACTAGCTCTGCATCATCCTTTTTCAGGGTGATTTGTGGTTCCTCTGTGTCATATTTCCTCTTCTTGCACGCCTATGCACAGACTTCCTTACTGTCTGTGAGGGTTGTGCCCCACTTGTTGTACCATGGGTTCTTTCTTCTCCATCCTGTGAAGTATCCTTCTTCCTAGTCTATGATTAGCTTCTTGTCCTTGCTGTTGTTGTTGTCCTCCTTGACCGTTTTGGTACTGACCTACTCCCAGTTAGTTGATTTTGCGTTGTATCTATTCTAGTATTATCGGCCAGGCTACTTGTTCTCACTGGAGGGCCTGCTTCGGCCTTGTCCTTAGTCCTAGAGGATTGCATCATCCCTGTCCTCATGGATAGTTTTTCTACTAGTAGCTACCACTATGTAGGCCAATCTTTAATTATACAGTCCACTTCCTCTCAAGTGATGTAGTATTGCATCTCTAGCCATTCCTTCTTTAGATCCCTTGCTACTTGGATCCACATGTAATGTCTAGATTCCTTGAAATTGGCTATCCCATATGTCTCATGGACTACCTCCATAGATATGCATCACACATTCATTGTGTGATGTTGTATCTCCTCTAGCAACATTGCAAATACTATGTTATTTTCCTATTCCATCTTGTTGTCCTTGGCCTGCTAGAGGGACTTGTATCTGGCTGCATATCATTTCCCCATCCTATCCAAAAATGTTGATAATTTGAGATTTTTCCATGCTGCTAATGCTATCAAAATGACCAGCCAAGAGAAATGGAACTCAGTTCTAGTTTCATGCACATCTCTACAGTCTATTAAGAACTGGTTCAGCAGGTATGGTGCCCAACTGAACATGACCCCCTTTACACACTGCATGGCTACTGCAATAACGCCTACTGGCACTTCCTCAAAAATTTTCAATCCATCATCTTGATAGAGAACCTTATCGCATTGTCGTTGATATCCTTGAGGAAAATTCCCTTATTTCCCCGAGTGGTGTCTAACTGTGCTTTAACCAGTTCTGTGATTTCTTTCTCGCGTGCCTTGTTATCTAGGTATTCCTCTGGATTCGCACCAAATGCGGGGAGTCCTATGATTTTCGAAATCAGTGCCTCATATATTTGTACCAGCCTATCCATCCATAGTATGCCTCCATGTACGAGGGCGACTAGTTGTTTGACACAGATCCCGACATTCTTACTGCGCTCGAAATGCTGTATGTTCAATAGGTTCATAATGATCGAGTTTTATATCCCATTTGTTTTACATAGAGCCCGACATTCTTACCGTGACCTAAATGCGGTATGTCTAATAGGTTCATAATTCCTAAGTTGTATAGCCCAGTTCTTTTTCCCTATTTTTCTCCTTTTAGTTTCTTTTTCTCATTTTTCTGTCCTAATCTCTGCTATAGTACACTATATACATGTGTTTCTTACTGCATTGTGACTTTTAAGAATTAGTAGGTTGAATGTCCCTGTACAGTTTCGATATACTACTGTTGATTATTCCTTTGAGTTATGTTCCTCCCAAATATTTTAACTGTACAGATCCCCCATCTGTGATAATCTTTACTTCATATGGCCCTAGCCAATGCATTCTAAACTTACTAGGATGTTGAAATTTTTTACGTTCATAGAGCAGGACTAGGTCTCCCTCCTTAAAAATATTCTTCTTAATATGTCAATCATGCCATGCTTTATCTCTTTCTTTCTGCACTTCCTGTTGAAATCCTACTAGAATCCTCTCCTCTTCCATTTCCATTAGTTGATTTAACCTCTCCTTTATTGTTCCTCTTTCTGTCATGTAGGTAATTGCTGCTACGCGCAAACTGGGTACCAGAAATTATAATGGAACTACTCCTTCCTGCCCATACACCAATATGAATGGTGTATGTCCTGTCATCTTCTTACATGTGGTCCTATATTCCCATAGTAATTCTGGTATTTTCAAGTCCCAATCATCCATGTTGACATTGCAGATCTTTGTTAGAGAATTCTCCAAGATCTTATTGAAGGCTTCTACTATTCCATTTTCCTGAGGATGGTATGGTTTACTCTTCTATTGATAGACTTCAAACTCTTCAGTCATAGCCTTGATGGTATTGTTTATAAAGTGAGTGCCTTGGTCACTCATCAAAATCCTTGGACACCCAAATATAGTGATCACTTGCTCAAACAAGAAGTGTTTTGTTGTCTCTATGTTGCAGTCTTTTATTGTTCTACTTTTGCCCATCTTGTTAAGTATTCAGTCACAATAATGATATATCTAGCTCTTCACCTTTTTGTTGGTGGATGGATTGGTCCCACAAAGTCTATTTCCCATTTTTCAAATACCTGCAAGGTTACTTGTGTTCTTAGAGGCATCTCATCCCTTTTGTTGGGTTTTCCAACCCTCTGACTAACATCACATTTCTAGAAATATTCCTTGGAATCTCTATGGGTTGTTGGCCACCATAATCGTACATGCAATACCTTCTACATGGTATATTTTCATGCATAGTGTCCTCCAACTATACCTTCATGAGCTTCTACAAAATTCTAGGTCTTTCATGCTCTAATACACACCTTCTCAAAATGATATATGCGTCCATATTGTATATTTTTTTTGCAATAAGTTGATAGTCTACAGCTCTGACTACCAAATTCTTCTGTTGTTTAGTGATAAACTCTTGTGGCACAATCCCTGTACTTAAGTATTCAATAATATCAACCATTATTCATTAGCTACCTATACTGAAAATAGTTGCGCATCATGGAAGTTGTCTTCCAAGTTGGTAGGTTCTTCTCCATTAGTTACTCTTGACATGTGATCAGGTCTTGCATTCAACTTCCCTGGTTTGACTATCACTTTGAAATAAAATTCTTGGAATAACAATAGCCATCTACAAATCCTCCCCCCCCCCAACACTAGCTTGTTGACTAAATATTTGAGGGCATCATGGTTTGTGAACATTTTAAAGTGTTTCCCCAGTAAGTAGTGCCTGAACTTCTGAAGTGCATATACCATGGTTAGGCCTTCTCTTTTTGTGGTGTTGTAATTATGCTATGATTCTGACAATTTTAGGATTGCAAAGGTTATAGTATGGTTTAATTCCCATGCTCTTGGTTGCGCTAGAATTGATCCAAGTGCTACGGTTGATGCATCTACATGCACATGAAATGTATTTTCCCAATATGGGAATACTAGGATAGGTGTTGTGACCATATTTTCTTTTAAGGTGTCCAAACCTTGTTGACAGCCCTCATTCCACTGGAATATGATATCCTTCTTTAACAGTTTTTCCATTGGCACAGTAATCTATGCATACCCCTTTATACATTTCCTGTAATAGCTTGTATGTCCCAGTGTTTCTCTCAATTGGTGCACTAACTTTGGTGGTGGTAAGTTGAAGATGACTACAATCTTGGAAGGATCTATTAGTAAGCCTTGTTTGCACACTATATTTCCCAACAATATTCCAAAAGGTGTCCCAAAAATGCATTTCTTAATATTCAGTGATATCTGACATTGTTTTCATCTTTCCAACATTAGCCTTAATACTTCTACATGATATTTTAATAGACTATATACGGTCCATTCATTTAGGTATACTTCTAGAAACTGATGTATGAATTCCTTAAAAGAGACTATGACTACTCTTGAAAATATGGCTGGTGCATTCTTCAGCCCAAATGGCATGACTGTGTATTGGTAGGATCCCCATTCTATAGCAAAAGTAGTCTTATATCTGTTCTTTGGAGCTATTTTGATCTGATGGTAACCCAAGAATCCATCTGTAAATGAATATGCTTCTTGGCCTCCCACATTCTCTAAGACTTCATATGTAAAAGGGGTAGGGAAAGGGTAATGTAAACAAGCATAATTAAGTTTCCTCAGTTCTACACAAATCCTTATCCCCCCTTGTTTCTTTTCTTGGACTACCATAGGACTTATTCATTCAGATTCCTCTACCAGTTCTATGATACCAGCTTCCAACATTCTGTCAATTTCTACTTTCACTTTCTACTTATATACTGGATTCAGTCTGTAAGGAATCTACCTGACATGTCTTGCTTAAGGTTTGAGAGGTATTTTCATCTCTCCTAGATCTCCTGCTATGCCTTTCATATCTGTAAAGGTCATTGGGAATAGGTCATTGTATTCACGTAGTAACTATGTTATTATTTCTATTGTTTGTTCATACCAATAGTCTCCAATACTTTCCATTTTAGGATTGTCAATTGTCCAAATGTTGACTTTATTAACTTTGATTGGTGCAGAAAATACTTATGAATCCATAGTTGGGCCTTCCACCTCTCTTTCTCCTTCAATTTCTCTAATCTGAATGTTGCATGAATCATCCTCATCTGGTGCTTCTTCTTCAACATGATAGCATGGAAATAGTTCTTTGACTGTCTTCCTATTTTTTTTTGATATTATGTCATGAGTTCAACCTCTGGTTCATCAATAAATATTACACCTATGATCTAATTTAGTGTTGAATCAATGTTGGGGTTCTCATGTTCAAATGAGAAGGCTACTACAAAGTTATGTTGTAAGGTTGTCCATTCTGTAGTGCCTCTGCACATATCCTAGTATACATATGAGTTCTCTGGATTCCTTCCAATCTATGGAAGAAGTGATGAGGCCATTTCTCTGATGGTGTCATCCTCCATTGTGCCTTGCACTTTTCCAAGTGTTCAACTGGTTTTCCTTGTCCCTCGTACTTTTTCCTTTTACTGCTCCCCTGTTCTGCACCGAATCAAATGCACGGTAATTTCTTACATTGGTACCGGTCCTGGATTTTTTCTTTATGTGCACCCCACCATCTTGCAGGTGTAGCCTTGAGTGAAATATCTAAGGCTAAAAGCCTATGATTTTCTAATACTTCCTCTTCATATTTTTTCATAAATTACTCTAGATCATTTACCCCATGAAAATTGGGAGGTTCTCTTATCTCTATACCAACCCATATTATTGCACAGTCTATTCTGGCACACCTTCTTGTAGAAACTTCATGTAATTGTTGTTGCCAATTCTCCAACCTTATATTTGAGTCAGAAGAACATGATGTGATGCTTCTCTAGTTGAGTACCCCATCTGCAATTGGGTTGACATAATCTTCTTCTCGCATGGTGGTTCTGTACAACTGGTTTATCTCCTCCAGATCTAAGCACATGGGTTCTACAAACCTTTCTCCTTCTAAAGGATCTAATGGTGCAATAACTCTATATTCACCCGATTCAAACATCATTTTCCTTGTCTTCAAGTTGACTATGGCCTGGTTATGAAATGCCCAATCCATTCCAAGTAATGTTGGATAAGGTGTTGTGCCATCTACTATCTCTATTACTTCAAAATCTCCCATATTGCGCACTCCATCCAAATCTATTGTCACACCTTTAAGTCTTCCAATTGGTATCACTTTGTGTTGATTTTATAATTTCAGCTGGAGAGATGAATAACCTAGTGTGGGTTCTCCCATACACTACCATGTATTCTTAATTAAAACATTTACTTCAGAGCCTAATTCCATTATAATATTGCCCATATTGAAATCTCCACTGTTGGCATTCAGTCTGAATTCTTTGCTTGTCCTTCTTCTTGAATGGAGATGATTAACTATTTTTTTCTCTAATTTCCCTTCTACCTCTGTGTTACATATTTATAGCATATTTTGTAAGATCTTAACACATAATAGGTCATTTAATAACTTAACACAAGATTGCAGAAAAGTTTTTATGTTACTTAATTTCTCTAAAGTTTGAGCTTCACTGGTGTGGTCCATTGAGGAGGGCATCTCGTACATTGGTACATTCGGATTATGCTGCACGGTTGATGTAGACACAACATTTTTCTTGAGAAAATTATGTCTTGCCTCCTTGAATGTTTCCTTTTCTTTCTGTGCATCGAACTACTTCTATGGTTCGATATTTTTCTTCACCCATTGATGTTGCACTGGATCTTGTCTTCTTGCATCAGTTCCTATCTTAGCTCCTCCTCACGTGACTATGTTTATGTTTCTCTCATCATCCATGGATCCTACCTGTTGGATATTTCCCAGATGAATAAGTGATTTTTAGGGTCCTCTGATGCCTCTCCCCGAAATTATGGTAACCTGATCATGGGATCATGTCCTGTCATGTTGAACTGTGTTGAAATAATAGCTCCTCACAGTGTAGATATTTGGCCATTACTTCCTAAAATAGCTCCTTCAGTTGTTGCTCCTTATTTGGAAGTGTTTCTTGTTGTCTTTCTTCCACTAAAATTCGGTTGTCTAAATGTTGGTGTTATTTCCGGTGTGTTAGTCGCACATGGGGTTATAGGTTCCACACTGACGATGACCTGGATTGGAGTTTTGCCTTCTGTTCCTACCTTTGGACCTCATGTTTTCCTTTCATATGTTGCACACAGGATTTCCTCAATATTCTCCATGATCCGAAGATCCTCTACCTCTTCCTCATCGTTTTCCAATCCCTCTCTATGAGTTATGGCTCTCTTCTTGTTATTCATCTTATATTGGTAGGGTACTCCACTATGCGTCTTTCCAGTTGTTTCCATTATCTACTTTATCTAGTCTTCCTCCATCATCATTGGGTCCATGGCCTCCTTCTTCTTTCCCTTATCCATTTCTTCCTCCATTTATCCACCCCTTGTTAGTGCTTCCCCCCTTCCCCCATGCACGCAGGGAAGTTTAGTTGTCTGATTCCATGGTCATCTCACCGCTATTATATAATAAAATCTTGAATGAAGTATACAACGATCAGATATACCTACCTCCAGGTCCTTTTGGAAAATTCTGCTCTGCTACGTTGTAAGACTTTGCAGTATCTACTGCAAATTCGGTGATAAACCATGCAACAATATTGTCTAACCAGAAATCTACTACGCACATAAATTTGTTGTTAACTTGTTGTAAATGCATGATCTCCACATGATTCCACTCCATTTGTCTAATTCGATTTGTTGGGTGGTTGTATTTTAACCTCAATAGCCATTCTAAAACAAATGCGGGAAATCATAGAAAAATACCTTATGCAAGTCACTAAACACGTATTTGTCAAGATATTTGCATGGTGTTAACTTAGGGTTTATGTTGTCCTTCTGGGAAAACTCAATTTCCTTTGTTTTCAACCATCTTTTGATCTCCGCCTTCGTTGGATTCCGTTTCCTGAACATTCCTTTTTATACCTTCATTCTTCTCATGCTTCTTCTATGGATCTCGTCCACCCAATCCTATGCAGTTCCAGTAGGAAATAGAACCATTTGTTGGGTTAAATATCTCATCCACTTCTTGGTTTGACCCAGGTTCATATATGATCAGGGTTCCAAAAAAACCCTCTAAAACTATCGACCCTCCTGGTAAACCAGAAGGCAACATAGCGCATAAAGTGCACTGTGCAATCTCACCGGAGATACATTTATGGGTGATTGCAATGCTCAAGTGCTTGGAGTCTGGGAATGAGTGGGGATCTGAGGATGTATTTCATATTCTTCATGCATTCATCATGATATTCATTCAAGTATTCCTAGGATTCATTCATCTTTTAATCCCATCCATGCATTCTAATGTATCTATCTTAACCATTCATTCATTAATAAGCTAATCACTGACATAAGGTAAAAATGCAATAATCATCACATTGGACACAACTTTTACCGTGGTTCACCTCCTCCCAGGATACATCCACAAAGATTTGGTTTCTCTGCTCTTTTATTTAGTTTTCTACAAAATATGGTACTGTATACATTACATCTCCAATCATACAAGTTCTGTGAGATTAAGGAACCTATGTGAGGATAACTAGATCACACCAGGCTCCTCATCCTGTGACCTAACTCTAAAAAATCTAGCTACTTGACTCATCTACAACCTTATTACAACTGTTGAACTTAACACTTGAACAACTCAACTCAACCGAACCCATAAAAACTAGACCCCGACCTAGACCTCCCAGGTTCTTATTTATACTTAGTTTCATGCTTATAGTCGTTACAATATTTTTCACAAACCCTAACCCTAACATAGTTAGGCTTGCATGCATGCATGCCATGTTGAATTCCTTCTTTGAATGCTTATTTTCCTTCTTTTTCTATGTGTTTCTTTCTTTCCATCAATTGTGCGCTTTCCAAAATTAGGTCTTCTTTCCAAAATTAGGTCTTTCCCAAAATAGACATTTTCTCCAAAATTATATCTGTGCCCAAAATAACCTTCCTTCTCAAAATAGACCTGCACCCAACACTAGACATCATGAACCAAATATCAATATACAAATTGGATGTGGAATGGTGTGGGGGAGGGGGAATCTCTTAAACGGGTGTTACAGAGGAGTTTGGGGGGTTTGGTGGGGTGTCTGCACATATTGGTGGAATGGAGATGGTCAGTGGGGTCAAAGTAAGGAAGGTTGGGACTTGGAGGGGGATTGTACCTAGCCTGGTCCATCTGGGGGTTGTACTTATAGTGTAATGGGTGGGATGGAAGCCCTCAGGCATGCCCATCCCTCAATGATGAGTGGGCATCAATATGTGTAATGATCCATCTAGTAATATAATGCACAGGGAAATCATATGCGTTTGTTTAATGACGTGGAAACAAAGTGAATGTTAGTAATCGTTGGTATAGTGAAGATGGGTTGTGAGGATGAAAGAAATGTGGTTTGACACGCTGCTTCTAGGGTTTTTTGAAATTAAGGGAGAGTTGGGAAATATTGAGTGTAATGGTGATATTGTGAGAAGATAGCGCAAGAGTGCTTGGTCCTTAAACCATTGTGTTTGGAAGAGGATGGTTCTGTGATAGTTTGTGTGACGACTGGTATAGGTAATAATAGTGCAGTTATATGGTTTAGAATGAGGTTCTGGTAACTTGAGAAAGGTGGGACAAAGATTGGTAGGGTTTCCAATAGTGGCACACAGTGCGCATGGAGGTGGGATGTGTGGTGGGGAAGGGAGTGTAGGTTTTCTTCTTCGATTTTCCTCGTTGGTTTTTTGCATTTCCCCCATTGTGAGAATTAGTGCTTCATGTGGTGGTAGTATTTCCCCCAACTGTGTGACCAGTTGGGTGAGTGGGTAGATGAGCTATTGATTGCGTCAATGGGACCACAGGTTGAGGTGGGAGAGATAAACCCGGTGCCATAGTTGGTGGTTCTAGATACCATACAAGGATAAATATAACCATATTAGGTAAGGTGAGGGTAACAACAACTTGGTATGTTGTTACTCCTGGGGGGATAAAAGAAGGGTATTTGGGTGATGGCCTGTGGGACCTTTTTCCAAATGGGGATTTGACCCATGGGTGGTGGGTTTTTGAATGATTCCCCTTGGGGAGGTTGTAAGGGATGTTCCTCAGGAAGTAATTATGGTGCAAGAGAAGGGGTGGAGGTAGGGCTCAATGAACCTCCTGAATTAGGGGCATCGAGAATGTCCACTCCATCTGAGGTAACTACATGGGCATTGTATGCATAGGGAGTGGGATGGGGGTATCCATGGTATGAGCCTATAAAGGATGGGTCATGAAAGTGTTCGGGTCCGACGTCTACCATTGGTAAAAGGTCGACGCTTGAGCAGATAAGTGGTAAGATGTTATCAATGTGTCCTGACTAGTTAGGTTCATAGTGGGTCAGTTGATCAATGGTGACAATTTTCCCATTGTGAGGGAATAGCATGATGTGAAAGACTAAGGAAGCTACTTTCTCCATGACGTACATGTAGCTTCATATTAAAAGGATATTGTAATCCAATTGGGTGTCTATGACTTCTATGTCAATAAGTATTGCATTGCCCCCTAATTCCACCAGAACATTTCAATACAGATTGTTTGGTTGGGATGGTCTACCGTCATAATATCGAAGGGTGATGGATGAGGCGATTAACTTAGGTGAACTGAGTTGATGCCATACCATTTTAGACATGATGCAAGTAGATTCCCCTTCATCAATGATGCAATGATGGGCGGTGACATTCTATATTTTGACGGGAATCTAGAATGTGACTAAGGATGGGAATCATGGGTTTGATTTGTCTAAGTCAAATGCGATTAGACGGGTGTCTGCAGGATCTGCTGCCCCCAATTGTGAGAGTAATACCTTTCGTTGGGAAGGGCATGTCTGAAGGACTTCCAGTACTGACATGGCATATAGTGATTGTGCTATATCGTCAATAAGGATGTAGCTATGGGTGGCCCGGGCATGGGGATTATTCATATTCTTGTGTAATGGTCTATGAGGCATGTAGGCAATGGCTTCAATGTTAGGACAAGGAATCATCAAATGTTGTCTGGTTGGTGGATGGGAGGGTTCTGAGGTTGTGGGTAATGGATCATGAGGTACACCATATTGGAGAATGCGAGTTTGAAAAAGGATTTCCTCTTTGGTGGTGAGGAGGATATTGTGTTCTGTGGTATTACCGGGGTGGGATTGATTTGGTGAAGGGAACTGCCCTTCTTGGTGTGAGCATTGGGTCACTTATGTTTGTGTATTAAAGGCGCCTTGGTGAGGGATTAGATTTTGAAAGACCGTCAATGGTGGTGGTGATATATAATTGGGAGGTCCTTGTTGTGTCCCTTGAGGGGTGGGGGCCCGAGGAGGATTCATGTCTTCCTTCATTAATTTATAATTAGATATTTGGGGACAATGATGGGTATAATGGTCGTACTCGCCACATAACACACATGGGAAATTGGTTCGAAGGTTATTATTCCTTCCTTTTCGTGGTTTTCTATTGTTATTTCCCCCTTGGGGATTTTGGTTGGCCTGGTTTTTGTTGCCCCCTGCTGGGGGATTTGGATGTTGGGGGTTTCCCCCTTTTCCTCGATGTTTATTCTCCCCCTTTATTTGTTTGTTTTTGGGTTGATGAGGGGGGTTCATTGTATTCAATTGTTCAAAAGATTGAACTTGTTGAATAGGTGATGGTTGGATAAAATTTACCCCTTCCTCTTGTTGGCCATGTGTTGGGGCAATGGGTTGAGGAGGACCATGGAAGGGGTAGTAAGGGTTACCTTGGAGAGGTATGTACTGATTGTATGAAGTGGAGGCACCTCCCATAGGTTTGGGAGTATATGTTGTGGTAAAGGTACTACATGTTGTACAGGTATTGGGTGAATGGAGGGGGCAAGTACTGGTGGTGCCATGATTGGAGGGGGCTGCCATGAATGGTAGTTGGTGTGGTGGGGGAGAGTAGTATGGGTTTCCGCCATATGGTGATTGGTAAGGATTGGCCCCAAATGTGGGTATCGATTGAGAATGTGAGTGACAATGGGCCATGGACCCAATCAACCCATCAACAATGTATGATGTTCTTGGTTTGTCTTGACCAAATGGTAAAGGGAAAGGATAATCCGGTAATACAGTATAAAGGTACCCATATTGAGAGTAGATTAAGTCAAACTGTTGGGCCTTGGTGATCACCTAGTCTTCATTTTGAGGGAAAGTAGTGGCCACATACTTAGCGAGGAGAGGGACTAGTGATTTGAGGAACCTGTCTAGTCATTGTTGTGGGGTAGTATCTGCTTTGAAAATACTTCTTCTTCTTCACCATTGATGAATCTATTCGGCTATATGGATGGTCGAGGTTTGCTTGAATTATTATAGGAATTCCAAGCCAATGTCGTGGATCACTGGGAGTTGGAAGAAGGATAATAATTCTTTCACCAATGACTCAAAGGTTGAGTGGGACCTAGATTTATCATCCACATACCACTTAGCAGAGGGACTAGTGATAGTTCTTTGGAATAGTCATAAGTGAACAAAATCTTCCATGATGCTATTGGAAGAAAACCTTAGATGAAAATACATAATGTGATTGGTGGGGTATTCTCCAGGCTTTCCTTTGAATTTGGGAATATCATAAGGTAGTTGGTGGGCATATTTGGCCAAGTGGGGTCATGTAATATGGGATCGTTTGTTAATTTGGTAAAATTTGGGATATTGAGAGATGCCAAGTATGGAATGGAGGGAGGAGTACCATCCATGTTATGTGATTGTTGGTAAAATGTTCCTTGCAAGGAAGGTTGGCAGATTGTTCCTTGTGAAGAAGGTTAGGCTTCGCCTCCCTGTGGTGGAGGAATAGTGGGTGTGTTTTTCTGGGTATTAATGCCCAACAAAGTAGATCCAAGCAAGGTTGATCCTAAGACCGTGGGACTTACTGGTGTATGTGAAGGTTGTGTTGATGTATCAGGAAAGTGGGGGATACCTCCAAAAATTGGGGGGAGTTTTTTCAAACGGATAGAATGACAAGGATGTTGTGGGTCCCCTATGATTTTGGACTATGTGTGGACATGTGATGGTGGTGATCAGAATAACTAATAGAATAAGTGATTTACAAATTACCGAAACAATGTATCCATAAATTTCATGTAATAAATGGTGATAATCATACATAAAACAATAATGTAACTGGTATTTTGGTTGGCTTTGATGTCTCTGCGTTGGGGAAATATCAATAAATAATGTGTTTGTCCTATCCAACATAACGTCCTTCCTCTCAAATAGCACTTGACCTTCAAAAAAGCACTCGACAATGGGGCCAGAACCCACTTGAGGAGATACTAGTGAAGGGATCAACAATCAATTATAATGAGGGGTGAAGGGGGCATATCCCAGAAGTACTGGGGATATTTCCCAATAGTTGTGAAAAATCTAATTGAGGTGTGATGGTATCCCACAACCGCCACCTTAGGTAGATAAAACCTATAGTTTTTCCACTAATTCACCTTCAACAAGCACGACATTTAGATTTTCGGCCTCAGAAATCGGTCACAGGCTAGATTCTTTCCAAGGGTTGGGTGGCCCAAGGAGGAACACACAGAACAACTAGACCTCAACCTTCGACCATTCATGGGTGTCTCCCTGCCTTATGGTGTAGGAATGCTTGATTGGGAGGATTTTAGTATCTTATTTCAAAACTTTCTAAGTTTCAATGAAAAAATGATGATGAGGAGTTATTTGGATGCATATCCCCAAAATCATAACTTAGACTACCAAATTCTTTTGTGTTCATCCTGTGGAAGTTATAAGTGGGTGGATTATGGTTTGTTTTATAATTTGAAAGTGGGATGTGAAGTTGGGGTCATGGGCCAACTTCGTTGATTAATAGTGGTGTGATCAAAAGATTTTGTCAAACAAGTTAATCCCTTTTGATTCTCCCAAATCGCTTATGGGCGTGAGGAGAAGAGCATACTATGGTTTCAAGTATCCGATAAACACCTCTTGAATATGTGATGATGTGTGCAAGAAGTGATATGAATTGATGAATTTGTAATAAGTTAAGTGAGAAAAAAATTTCATGTGGACATCGCTTGGTCCTTTACAATGGTTGCTTACTTCTAACTTACTAGATTTCACAAATAATCCTTGCAAAAATTGACAAAGCCCTAGGTAAATAACATGGCGGAGATGTGAGTCCTTACTCTTGACATTTAATCTCCCTATAATGTTATCTAATCTAAGAAATCTTTGAAACTATTCCTATATTGTGAACATGTGGGCATGTGTGGGCCCTTACAATGATTTAAACGTCCTAAGTGATTTACTCTAGAAATTTGAAACTATCCTAAGATTGTGCACATGTGGCAAGTGTGGGCCCTTACAATTATTTGAGATTATGTTTCAAAAAAAAGCTAAGAGGTATTGGGCTCTCCTAAAATGGTTTATTTTAAAAGGATATGAAGGTTTCTTCAAGCAATCTCTTTTTTTCTGACTTCCAATATCACACTAGGGTGTGAGGAAAGAGCATACTCCAAGATTTCCCAAATAGTATTCTAGTCCCAAATTAATGTTTTCTCAAAAGGAAAGCTTCTATTGAAATTCAAATGTTAAACTTTAAGCCATCTATGTGGCAAGTAAGGAAGTAAAAGATGCAAAGGTTCTTTTTAGCCTCCCTAAATGTCTATGTGTGGTCTAAATTATCTATGCAAGAGTGAATCCCAAGCATGATTTTGATGGATTTTACAAAGTGCCTAAATTAAATCTACACTACTTGGTGAGAGTGGGATTATCAAGCCTTACAATTTTGAAAAAATGAGACCAATGCGCGGTTAAACAAAGGATAGTCGCGCACAAAGCATAGAGTGCGCATTGAGAGAGTTATGACGGAGCGAGGGACTGTGTGGACCACGTGCTTGTTAGAAATAAACTTGTGCGCACACAAAGAGTTGGTGGGACAAGAATTTTGAGCGGTCTCTCTCAAAATGAGGCTAAATTATGTTGTCTGAAGATGAGGCTGGGTCGGTTCTTGGTCCTGCAAACAACAAAGAGTAAAAATAACAACTCTAGGAGCTTACTTGAGGAGGAATTGTGATTCAAATCCCCAGTGGAGTCACCAAATTGTTTGGGTTCTTTTGTCACAAGAGTGAGCAAAAGAGAATCCCTTAACTGCCTTGGTAAGCCAACAAAGCATAATAGAAAAGTGGTTAGCAAGTTAGTGAACCTACAAATTAGAAAGAAAAATACAAAGCAAGTGAAGAACAAACAACACTACGAGCCAAACTAAACAACTATAATCATATGATGCATGAAATTGAACACATGGAATGGTTACCCAATAGAAGTGAATCTTCGAATTGAGTGCACCAAGAGGAGAAATATGGGACTATGAATCCCCTATTCTTCCTAAGGGAGGGCTCTTTGATCCCTAAAAAACTATAGCTATCACTCTCCAAGACTAAGTTTAGAATGATGAAAAATTCCCAAGGCTTAGCTTCAAAAGAGGTGTAAAGCTTTCACAATGTTACACTTTCTCAACATATGCTTCAAGGGAATGATGTATTTCTCCAAGAGAATTTGAACAACATAACAATGCTATGGATTTATTTTTTGTTGCATACAATAATCCTGTATTTATAGGAGGATGGAAAGATATTTCATAACTAGTTTCAAGTGTGAATGGGAGGTCTTTGGAGGTACCTCCCATCCCTTTCAATGATCCCAAGCCAGAATTTTAGAGAGATTTTGTGTATGGGTGAGATTCACTTCATCTCTGAAGTGGTTGAGGCCTGACCAAAATCAACAATGCGTTGTTTCCACATATGTGTGGGTTTGTCAATTTACAATTGCGTAGGGCACGAACTATGTGTGTTGTACACTATGTTAGCCTTAATGGATGTGCATGTGCTATATTTGTTGAATGTGTGTGGAGATTCAGGACCATTTTTCCTAGTTTTATGATTATCTTTCCAAACTTAATGTGATCATCATGTAATTATTGGTAGTATGTTGTACTTGTGCTTCCTGTTTCTTCATCTATTGTCTGTATTTGTCTGAGCAATTTTTTGGTGATAACACCAATGTTTTCATCCTCATATTTTGTGTGATGAACATCATCACATAAGGCATCAGGATAGACACTACATCATTTCAGATGATACCCTTTATCGTCAATGGGTATATTTGATTATATGTCATTGCCTTATTTATTAGGAATATGAAAGATTTTTTAATAATTTCCATTCTGGGGCATGTGGCATTCATCTCTCTGGGTTGGGCACCACCCAGAAGATATTGTGTGTTGGCTACTTTTGGCCCATGATGTTCAAATATTGTATGAATGCAGTCCAAAATTCCATTCTTTTCAAATATTCACTCATAAGATACGCACTCACCCTACTCCAATACATCCCGTGGTGACCATCAGTCCCTTTGAAAAATGGGGGATTGATTCCATGAAATGTAATCCTACCTCAACTAATGGTCATGGATACATTATTGTGGTAGCTAACTACTTCACCAATTGGTTTGAGGCCTTGCCTAACTTTTCTAACAATGACACCATCGTTTCTCTTTTCATGTTCAATCATATTATTGTTAGGTTCGATGTTCCTAAGACCATAGTTATGGACCACGGGTCCCATTTTTGTAACAAGATGATGACCAAATCAACTGCCAGGTTGGGTTTCCACCATGAGAACTCGATGCCCTATTATCCTCAAGCCAATGGCCAAGTAGAATCCATCAACCATGTCCTGAAGACTGTGATTCAGAGAATGTTAGGGAAGCACAAGAAAAACTGGCACCTTATGTTATTTTCGGCATTGTGGGTTTACTATACCTCATCCAAAACGTCCACCAGATTCACTCCATTCCAATTGGTATATGGTCTGGAGGAAATATTTTCAATTGAATGTGAAATACCATCATTAAAAATCATCATAGAACTGTTTCCTAACACCTCTGCAAAGGAGGAACGTCTCTTGTAATTGGCCTGTCTTGACGAACAATGTCGGATTGCCACCTTGGCCAATGAAGCTCAAAATAAACGTGTCAAATCCAAGTATGAAAAATATATTTGTCCTTGTGTCTTTTCGGAGGTCAACTTGGTCGTGGTTTATGATTAGGACCATAACACATTAGGTGAAGGTATGTTTGAACCCCTTTGGCATGGTCCCTACATTGTTAAGCATGTCTTGAAATGAGGGTCCTACGAGTTGGTTGACTATGATGGAAATCCTCTTTCGTAGCCTCACAATGGGATCTTCCTTTAAAAGTATTATGCATAGACCAGTCGGCCACATGATTCCTTGTACATAGGTGTGTTTTTGTTTTGGAGTGGTGTGCTTTTCTTTTTGTGTGTATTGAATGTCTCAGTTAGCTACTTATCATTCTCTATGCTTGATTTGTAGATGTTGTCATATTTCTCCATCTACATGGGATATTCTAATGGTTCTAGCCATAGCACCCAGAATATTGCTTCTGCCGCTTGGATTATCTTTTCACCCACTGACGATCTCATGAGTTCAGTAGGTGTTTAACTTGTTCTGACAACTAATAATATTGTGGAATATAGTGTTGTCATTGAACTATTGGCCAAGGCTCTCTCCCTTGGCATACGTCATTTAGTTTACAGGTCGAAATCCTAGCTTGTGGTCTCATAGTTGAATCACACATATAGCGTCAGACATCATGTCCTATTGTGTAGGTGTTTGCAGGTTATCCTTTTTGAAAATTACTTTGAATACATTGAGTATTGTCATGTTTTAAGAGAGTCTAATACATTGGCTAATTATGTGTTATATTGGCATTTGTTTCATTAAATTAATTTTTTAGCATGCATGTCCATTAACATGGGTATTCACATGATTATACATCAATAAGTAGCATCTGATACAAACATATGTATAAATATTCCAAAAAGTGTGTTACATACTTCAAAACTGAGGTGCATATACAAAATTGGGGCTATACTGGCCTCTTGATACAAACAATGTCAGCCGACTAATATTCATGTCTGGTAAAAACTAGGGGTGTCATTGGCTAGTCATGCCCGTTATCACACAAGTTGCAGGTTGGGAAAATCCTTACCCAACCACCAAATGGTGACAACCTAGAGAAAACCTACCCATTGTCACCTTAGGTAGGTATTCTCGTCACTTTACAGATGATAGAATCACCTTGAGGGGGGAATCTTGGTGACCATGGGGGAAATGATATGGAAAGTGAAGAGATGAAGGAAATCCACCCTATAGGTCAATATAGAATATGCAGAAAGGCTTGGGAAAGAGTCTGGATGGTAGCCAATGGTTTCCAAGAGATAAGAATGCCTGGAAAGAATGTTGTACCTGCCCAAGACACAAGAACAAGACGAGAAAATATGTATAATGTTAGATGGACAAGCAAGTTAATTTTGTTGTCCCTAATTGCAACAGTAAAAAACAATGTATATTCACAAGAAAGTAACTATAAAATCTGCTAAACAATTTCTAAAAGTCCAACAAATGATGCAAGAGATAAGCTAGATAAACACTAGTAATCCTCAAGTATGAAAGCATAAGACTTTAGAAATGAAACAAGGCTATAATAAAAGGTGTTTGCAGAGATATTTTGAATCCTTATGGATGTAGATTTTTTTTTTACAACAGTAAATCCAACCACCAAAACTCACAAAGAATCCACCCAAAATTTGCTCTAGGCCAAGTAGATTAATGTGGCAAAATCTTAGCAACTTTTGACGGTTGAAAAACAAGTTATGAATAGAAAAAGTGTTAGGGTTTTTGCAACCCTAATGGATGTAGATGAAGTTTTATAACAAAATAAAGAAGTAATTGAGTAAATATGATTCCTTAGTGGCTCAACCAATCATCTATAGAAAATAATTGTTTCCAATTTAGACAACCTCCAAATCACAAAAATTCACGTTAACCAATGTAAGTTTTTATTTCTCCAATGAAATTATACTAGTGCCTTTAGCTATTGGGTTATAGAGTCAAGTAAATAAATATCTAAACAATTCTATCTCCTTGGGGGTGTAAGCCCTCTTACTCCACAAGGCAAGCAAATGCTAAGCTAGGAGGTACTAGAAGGGTGCAAACCCTTTTACTTGTCCTAGTAAGACCTTGTGCAAAAAATAACTTCGATAAAAAATGATAGATAATGGTGGGGTTGTAAATCCTCATACTCCCCAAGAAATCTAGAAAATCAAACTTGTAACTAAGCAATGAAGCATCAACAAGATAAATCCTTACCTAGTCCAAGAAATGACAAGATAAGCCTCCCTTTACCAAGATAAATCCACCACACATGCCAAATAAAATATCCAAGAGAGGTAGTGCACTACTTCTTACACCAATATCATAAATAAAACAAGACAATAGCACAAGAGAGAAGAGGTTTCCCAAGGAGGGCACAAATTTCAGCCAAATACTTCTCACAATGGGAGCGTTATGTTCTGAAATGAGATTCACATGATCTATATTTATACACAATGTTTAAAACATAGTTTATCCACTTGATTAGGGTAAAACATAAGATAAGGGGTCAACAACCCTTATCTTACCCCTTTACACAAATAATAATATTTAATTTACACTTTTTCACATTAGAAACCCTAAAAATAAGATGACATAACCCATTTAGGGAGATGCTTTGACAATTTCCAAGTCGTTGGAGGAGAAATTGGAGGTCATTGGGGATCCTAGAGCATCCTCTTCATGCACCAAGTTCAATCCATGCCTCCTCTGGTCAAATCATGCCAAGTGTCAATGAACAACAACTCCATCACAACCAACCCTAGCCCTAGGTGATGTCAAGCCTCAAGAAGTGACGTTTTTTCCTCTCAACGGTAAGTCGTTTGACATGTGAGGGATAGGTTTTGTCTTCCAAGGTGTATTCTAGGCCTCCAAATGCAAGTCATCATGATCCGACATGTGGGCCCTTGGAATCGAACCTGTGGGCTTCAAGCCTCATGGAAGCCCAAGCTAGGATTTTCCCTCCAAAATTGTCCACCAAACAAGGTCTTGCAAAACAAACATGCATGCCCTCCAAGGATCTCAAGTCAAAATATCATGGAAAGTGAAAACCACATATAGTAAACAAGGCACCTAAACATGTGCATCAAAACTACCTCATAAAATTAAACAAATGCTCTAAGACCTTATACAATTGACCAAGTTTAGGTATGGGATGGGCATCATAAAAGTCCTATTGGGTAGACCAAAACCCTCAAGTAGGGGATGCTCCCAAGGATGCCCCTTCAAGGTCATGTAGTGGATGATGAGGTGGATATGGGGTTAGACTTCATAGGTAAATGAGTTTCATGACATACAAGGGCTCGTACTATCTCATTTGTGGGTGCCTTTGTAGGGGGTGTGTTGCACCTTCTTCCTCAATGCAATATTTTTCCAAGCCCATTTATTGCCATTTATTAATTCATTATTAATCCAAACACTTTTGCACTCCCAATAGTGAATTGATTATCTTTGTGGGAAGTAACATTGTCTCACTTGAAGAAAGATGTCCATAAAGTGCCATATGGGTAACCATATAAAGCGTTGTAACGCACTTGTGTTAGTATTATATTCAAGCGAGATATTTATTATGTGTTTGATATTGTGAAGGTATTTAATTATTTCAAGAGAATAATTTCAATGTTCTCAAGACCTGACTGAGAAAGCATATAGAATGTTTATATTTTAGGCTCTTATTGTTTTCCATCAACCATCCCCTTGGGCCTTCCGCCCCTTCTTCCCATGAAATGAGGTACATGCCCTTCTTGGGTCACTAAAGTCAAAGGGCCTAAAAGAGAGCAATATGATGGGAATGTAATGAGCGGAAAGTGGTAAGTATTATTGGGAATGGTATGATAACCCCTCAAGGGATACCTAGTTGCAAACCTTCCCCAAAGGTTGGCCACTCACTGGGAAATCTATGACACTCACCAAGGTGATACAGGGTCAAAAGAATAATGTCCAAGAAGATGTTCTATAATCAAAAGAAGCTTAAATACAACATGTTTAAATGCCTCAAATATTAGGGTGATTACCTGTCACAATACATGACTTGTATCGCATGGAGAAAAACCCATTTGTCTTCCATAAGCTAGTTGGTGTGGTGGATGCACTGACAATGGATCCAAAATGTGGTGATAAAGCAGGATTCCATATGTGCAATTGGACATTGTTGGTCATGTGGTCTCTCGGCACTCCATATCTGCAACTTGAGGTCTCGAGACATCATCTCCTTAGTTATCCACAAAATGGGGATAACAAACCCAATGTTGAATACCATGGTAGCATAACACTACCCAATCCACCTTCCAGAGAAGTTGCTGGAACTGGAGGGAAACACCTTTTGCATGTCACTACAGGTACAGGGGCATCTCATCCTCTAGTGTGGGGGGACTCCCATGGTCATTCCCTCCAAGTTGTGTCAAAGACAATGTGGGTATTTGTTGCTTACACCTCCCCCCCCTCTGATGACTCCTCATCGCTACTCAGACGACGACCTCGACCCCATCCCTCTAGACACCTCGATCTTAGATCTGCGACAAAATGACAATGTGTCAGTTACATTGCACCCACAAAAAAAAGCATATATTACAAAAATACAAAAAAAATGGAAATATGTAAAAACAAAAAACACACTTACCCATGGGGCCCCATGCCTCGCCCAAGGGGAGTGAAAGCTATGGCTCATGCCTAAAGTCAGTCCCAGCATATGGGAAATCCTCTATACCGACGATCTGGTGATGCCACCAAATAGTGAAACTAGTCCCATATCGTTATGGATGATGTCCTCATGGTACTCTCCCCATAATTCCATCCATGGTCATGGGGCGTTGGCTCAGCCATCACTATCTGGGGCCTCAAGTAAGGTAACTGCTCCATAAAAATTGTCACCAAGAGGGAGCCATATAGTAACTATTTCTTCTTTCCTTTCTTGCATCAAGACAATTGCATCTTCATGTTTGCAAGGAGTCCCTTGCACTAGTTAAATATCATCATCTCCAAGAAAATCAATGCCACCTGCATGTTAGTATGTGTCGCTAAATGCAGGTCTATCGATACTGATGCATAGGTGATGCTAAACAGTATTTTCTTGAGCAGAAACTCCACAATATCCTGGATCGAGATCTTATCTCTCGACCGGTGTGACCCATACAAGAATTATTCTTCAATGCAGTCCATCACAAAGTGATAATCACGGCCTAGCATATAATCCACTCTCCATGGCACTCCCCTCCGATAAAAATTGGTACAGACATAGACATTGTCCATATCTAGTTGCACTACCTTCCCCTTGATAATGAAACATTCATGATCAAGGTCTGAATATTGAACCAATGTATGTAGTAGGTACTCATGGGAATCTGGTAGTGGACACTGAAAGAATTTCAGTAACCCACAATCCCAGAGAGTTGCAAGGTAATTGTATATCCTTAGGATTTTAAGTCATCATCTTCATGGGCTCTCTCTTTCCACTCAATCATCTTCTTTTGTCTATTTACACATCTAGCAACCCGTCAGGGGAAAAATCCATCCAAAATGTAGCCTTTCAAAGGAAAACCCCACAAAACCTCACCCGCAGCCTGTTGAGATGTTAAGGATGTTATCTAATATTTTTGAATTACTTTCAAGCTTTGAAAGTTTAGTGCCTTTTTTAAGTTTCCTTCTTAGAAGAACTATTTCGGCCTCTATTTTTTCCCAGTTTTCTCATTGTTATTAAGTTGTTTACTTAAGACTTCTTCAATTATTTTAGCTTCTTGTAGCTGAGTTTTAAAATCAACAATGGTTTGTTATGTTTTCTTGATTCTTTTTTAAAATTCTTCTCTTGATTTTTGTTCTTCCTTATAATCTAATAGTTGTTCTTTTAATGATTTGTTCTTCCTTTCATATTTTCTCAATTCTTCGAGAGCACTAATAAGTTATTCTTCAAGGTCTACTTCTCCTTCAACTTCAGATTTTCCTTCATCTCCATTATTATCTTCAATAGTATCAGTTTGAGTTTCTATTCCCATAAATAGAAGTTTTGTCTCGTAATCTTCACTCATGCCAGATGAACTATTGTCTTCTTTGGAGTAATTTTTTTTTTTTTTTGTAGAATTTCTTCTTGTTTCTAGTTTTTCCCTTTTTATGTTATTTATGGTTATAAGTTTCTTCATCATCACTATCCTTTTTCTTTGGATAAGGACATTTGGAGGAAAAATTCCCAACTTTTCCACAGTTGAAACATTTGAGAGGTAACTTCCCTTTGTATTTCCCAGACCCTTTCTTGAGTTTCCTTATAAAGTTAGCCTCTTCCTCATCTAATATGTCAGAGTGACTTTCATTTGAAACATTCTCATGGTTATTTGTTTCTTTTGAAGCTTTGAAAGTTGCTTCCCTTTTTTATGGCCTTTATTTCCATGTTCACATTTCATAGGCTATAAGAATCCCATGAAGTTCATCTATTGTAAGTTTGTCAAGGTTTTCTCGGTCTTATAAGGTAGATACCTTGGCATCATATCTCATTGGTAATGATCTCAATAGGACAATAACTTTTTCATCTAAATATTCTCCCATTGCTCTAATTGAATTGACAATTTCATCTACTCTTAGGATACTATACAATGTTTTCTTCTTCTTTCATCTTCAAGTTTTCAAACGGTCCTTTGTATGTTTGAAGCTTTGCTTGCTTGAATTTGGCATATCTTTCATATATGATTTGTAGTTTGTCCCAGATCTCTTTTTTTTATTTACAATGAATGACTTTGACAAATACATTATTTTCTAATCCACTCAGGATTTCATTTACAACTCTTGAATTATCATTGCAGAGTTTCTTTGCAGTTGTGTATGAAGGAACAGTTTCTGGTACATCATAACCGTTTATCACGGATAGCCAGACATCGCATCCCAGTTCCATTAGGTAAATTCTCATTCTTATACTCCATAATTCATAGTTATCTACTTTGAATAGTGGAGCTTTGTTTGAGGACATCCCTTCTTGTTGATCCATTGTGATTTCTTGGAATCTGCCTTCCAGTGATTAGACTTTGATGAAGGAACCCACTCTCATACAAATTGTTTGAATATTGTTTAATACTGAGAGGGGAGGTTGAATCGGTATTGCTTCTTTTTTTAATATTTAACACCACTTAATCATTAATCTTATTAAACACAACAAATGATCAACAAAGAAGAACAATGCACAAAATTTTAACATGAAACACCATAAATGTTCTTTTTATATATTTATATAAAGTTTACTTTTCATTTACAAGCTACAACTTGTAAGAGAAACCAATATCCTCTTTTGAACATCAACTCAAGGAGACATCAATCCCTTGTTTTGAGCACGAACTCAAGGAGACAACAATCCCCTGTTTTGAGCACCAATTCAAGGAGACAACAATCCCTCGTTTTGCGAACCAACTCAAGGAGACAACAATCCCCTGTTTTGAGCACCAACTCAAGGAGAAAACAATCCCTTGTTCTTGAAGCACCAACTTGAGGAATCTGTAACTCCCTATTGTTTAGGATCCAACATGTAGAGGACTTTAATCCTCCCTTGCTCCACCCTTCCACCCTCATTGCATTTTTTAATCTTCAAACTTCAATTTCTTCCTTTGGACTCTTCTTTTATTTATATCTTCTTATTGAATCATCGAGTCACTCCTTCTTTCAACATATTTTCTTGTTTATATAGTCATCCAACATGTATATGACATTGAACCGTTGTGTCTCTTTGTAAATAAAAATGAACCAATGTACCTCTTCAATATAGGAATGTATCTCTTCATTATAAGTATGTGCCTTTTCAATATAATATAATAATCATACTATTTTAATTAATACAATGTCAATGAACTATTGTGTCTTTTAGATCATTTAGTCACATTTTCAATTGGGTCAATAGATTTTGACTATCATGATTTAATTCACTTTTTACCTTACCATAGTTAAATACCCCCATGATTTGCAAATACCATGTGCTCTTTCACTTTTACCCTTTTTATTTAACTCCACTTTCACGTTTACCTTTTTCTTTAATCCAATTTTACTTTTACCTTTTTATTTAATCCAATTTTACTTTTACCTTTTTCTTTATTCCACTTTCATATTTATGCCTCTTTTATGTAAAATCCACTTCCACCTAATTTTTAAACTTTTGTTATTTATTAAAGTCATATTTATATTTAATCCACTTTCATTTCCACTTTTGAGTAAACTCTATTTCCACTTAAGTTTTCCACTTTTGTATTTATTAAAGTGATACCAAGGTCACATTTATATTTATTCACTTACTAACCTTTGACATATATTTGATCACTTACTAACCTTTGACATTATTGACAATTTATTCAACAATTGACTGCCTGAGTGGATCTAAACATTGGTGGCCACTGGAAATTGTTTGGGTTTGAAGGGTCATCCAACTTCGGCCTGGAAAGAATGATGACCAAAACTTTCTATGACATATCGACTACTGTGTTGATCCGACAGACTCAAGGGTTCTTTGTGATGCATCAAAAAATCTCCCTTCGACTACACTCTAAAATGATAGTGCACGAGAAAGTATTCAAGAGGGTGACTCACTAGTATTTGTTATTTTCATCATGATATTGTCTCAATAGAATATACAGTCACCAAGACAAATCAACTCAACCAGCGTAGTAATTGAAATTGTTTCATTCTTTCAAATCACTTGACCAAACGATCCCCTATATTCTGGTAGTCCATTGTGTTCTTGTAACTCAATATTCTTGTAGTTTTTATTGCAATTCCATGTCATATCCACTATGTTACTTCTTGTCTTCATGTTGACATCAATTCCAACATGATATTTCCATCACGTTAACACCTTCAAACATGGATAAGGCAATCCATTCAAATCTTTGGACCATGTGAAGGATTTAAGGAATTGGAGTGGAGATTCACTTTACACTCCACTCTCCACATAAAATAAAGGCTTGTGAAAATGTCTAAGAAAAAGGAATGTGAAGCTTTGGGCACATAGAGGCTTAAACGAGTTGGAGGGAGAGTGCAGTATACTATTTTCATTCCATGAAAAAAAAAATTCTAAGGAAAAGGTATGTGAAGGTTTCGGAAATACAAAGGAATGGGTGATTGAAGGGGATGCATGTTCATCACTATATAATCCACAATAAATAAAAGGCTAAGGTAGAATACTAAGGCATGCAACAATGTGTATTTTTGTGGAACACAAAGGTCTTGACGAGTCAAAGGGAGTTCTATATCTACACTTTTCACTTCACAACAAGACTAAGTCTAAGTTATATGCATAGGTAGGGTGTGAAGGAATTGTGTAGAAGAGAAGGTTGAGGTGAAAGAAAAGGGATATCCACCTCCCACATTGAAGAGAAGTTTATTGCAAAGGGGAAGAAGGTAGAGGTGAAGGTTAACATAGAATAAAATGGAGCTCCACCCTCCTTCACTTGAGGAAAAAACTAATACTAAATAAAATTTGTTCCAAGATATAAGAATATAATAGGTTAAATGATTGTAAATAAGGAGCATGAAGGCACTAGTATCCCATAAATGAACATGTTGACGAGAGAATTATAGGTGGGTGAAAGACAACTTCAAAATGTTAAAAATTATGTGGGATTTAGTGTGAAATTGTATGGAATAAATGAGGGATTTACAAAAAAATGAGGGTTCTTCCCTCAACCCACCCTAAAGTAGTCATGATGGGTTTTTTTCCCCCTTCACATATACAATTCCCCCTGAGAATTCAGAAACCCCATGAAAATTTCATGGATTTCATAATGGAAAATGGAGAGAAGTAATTATGTTTGTACATCGGTTTAGAACCTTTCTAACTCAACATGGGTGTTGAAATCCCAACATAGTTGTAGAGAATAGAGAAGCAACATCTTCTAAGAATTGTGACTTTTATCTCCAAAATCATAATTGAGATAGTTTGGATTCATTGGAAATTTATTTTGGATGGGAATGGACCTAAATATTCAGTTGCTAGAAAATTACTTCTGATTGTTCCAAAAAATGAGAAGAAAATAGCATTTGAGCTCAATTTGACAAAAAAATTGTAATTGTGAATTACCTCCAAGGTGTCTTAAACTTGGGAGATAGTGTCTAAGATGAATATGTGAGTATACCTGAACTATAAGTGGAGTTAAACGTAATATCACTTGCACAGAATTAATTCGTGGAAGCAAGAAATAAATAAACCTAACAATACAATAATTCAGATACAAATAATTGATTCACCAACTTATTATATTATCATTGCACTTAGTATGAAAATAATGGAAACAATGGACATATAGAAATAAGTCTAGAATTAGCATATAACTAAAATCCACACATTCAAAGAAATAAATATGCATAAACAAAATATTCTCATTCATACACATTTGTACCAAAATCTTCAAAGTGTCTCTTGTTCAAATTCACATGCAGTAGTAGTACTGTCCTGATACAATCTGATTCCAAAAGCCTTTTCTCAATTACAATCATGCATTTTATAATCATTTGGTGATTGTTTACATTCTTGAGATTCCATCATAAGTAAAAATCAATTTACAAAAAGAAACTCTTCACATTCCTATCCTCATTAGGATTACAAACATAAAAGATGAGTTAGGTGGAGTAGTTATGAAAAATGGGATCATCATGGGTTCTTTTGCATCTGCATTTGGTCCCGATATTCCTTCCAGAGTGAATAATTGTCCATGATCTTCGTTAATTTCTCTGAATTCATCTTTTCAATATCCAATTCTCCGTCAAAAACCTTGGTGGAAACCTCTTGCTTCAGTTCTTGTGTTGTGCGTTTAACAAAATCATGGGTCATAATGATGAGCCTGACAGGTTTCAATAGATATTATTCCACGTATTATTTATTTACTTCAGTCAAATGTTCAATATTCAATATTTTATTCTCCTTTTTCTCCTCCACCTCAAATATCTTGATTTTGGCAGGTGGTGCTTCATTAATGGGGGGCATAAATTGCATCCTGAATTCTTCAAGGAGATCATATGAACTATTGCATGTCCATTTGCATGCCTTAGAGGTTTTCTTTTGAATGGCTTGGACATCTTCTAACAGGGGCTTCCAAGTATCGAATAATACTTGTTATTTTATCCTTTCTTTTCTAGAGTAACATGGTAATGTAGCTGGGGGATTTTTGTACACTCCTTGCCAATTGATGATTTTGTCGAACACATCATTTTCCTTTTGGTGATGGCCCCTAATTACAACTATTTAGTCTTCAAGTCTCAACTGGTCATCCCATTCATCCTACATATCATTAAGAAGGCACATGCATTCTTTTTTCTCAAATATAAGTTTTTCATCGAGGTATAATGCCTCTATTTTTATTGTTTCTAAGGCCAGAGTCTTTTCCCTATTTTCTTCTAGTAGTTCTTTAAGATTTTCATTGTCTTGTTCCAAACCTTTGATTTGAAGGATTTTTTGTTCAATAAACCATTTGGTTTCACCTAACTCAGTTTACATATGAGATATATTTTTTGCATTCTCCCTCTTGATCTGTTCAATTTCTTCACAAAGATTTACCTTTGTAGATTTCAAGTCTTTCAAATGGGTGTCTCGTTCCAACTGTATTTTTTGATTAAATTCAACATTCATTTCATCCTTATGGGTTTTCAATGCTCTGTTGAGTTCTTGTGTATTGAAATTATCAACAACCCTGGTGACTCTTTCAAATTATGAAGTCATCTCATCCCTTACAACTTGCACATTTTTCTCAATTTCTTCCTTGCGCATTTTTTCCTTTTGCTTAATATATTTTAGGAATTTTGCATAGATGCGATCCTTATTCATTTTCAACTCTATCTCCAGCTCAATGATTATGGTTTCAGATGAACTTAAGGCAGTGGTAACCTCAAGGAAAGATGAAGCATTCAAACCAACAAATGCATGGAGAGAAGAATCTACTTGTATAGCATTTTCTTCTGGGTCAGGCCTAACTTTTCATTCAACAACTCTTCCTGTAGATGACCTGGATTTAGGAGACTCTCCCCTTTTCCTTTTTTTCAACATTTTCTCAATTCTCTTAGTTCTTTCATCGTAATAATAGTCTCCAACAACCATGAAAACACCTTCAAAACTCAGAATTTGTGAGGAAAAGGTGGTAATACCTAGGATGGAATTAAGGGGGGTGTATTCAATGGGCTAAATGTTCACTATGCCCAGATTAGGAGTCGATGGGATGCCTAGGGTTTTTCTTGATTCATTTTTATTATGTTGCTCCAATTGCTCATCTCTCTTTCTTTTAGCTTCTACCTCAATTGTTTCTCTTTCATTTTCTCTTCTTTGGGCCTCAGCTTCTTCAATGAGTCTTTTGGCATCTTCTTTAGATGTTGCTTTTTCACTTTATTTTCTCAATGCCTCAACTTCCTCATCTTTCCTTTTAGATTCTTCCTTGGCTTGTATTATTTGATACTCCACATCATCTTTCAGCCTCTTTTTCTCCAATTAATTAGCTTTCTTGATCTTCTCTTTCTCTTTGGTGATTAATTTATTTTGATCCTCTTGCAAAAATATTTCAAATTGGTCCTGATGAAATTTCATCATTTCTTCTTGTTCGGCTTGGATTTCTCGTCTGACACCATCATCAGGACATTTATGCAATACCTCTTCATAAAACAAAACTCCTTTGAACCTATCTTCATAAAAATCTACCACATGAATATCAGAATGATTAAGACCCATAGACCTAACATGACTAATTTCCAACTCATGTAGGTCATGTCCTTTTGCACTTCCCAGGAATAAACATAAATATTGCAGAGCCTCTGTTTCATTTCTAGCATGTTTTTCATTCAATAGACTATAGTTTCCTGTGTGCACAGGAAACAAAAGCCATTTTTTTTTACTATTGCTCATGAGAAAGGAAGTAACCCCTGTTCTTATGGTCTAATAGGCTATTTCTCTCATTAAAAGGCAATCTGGGAAAAAGTACGGAAAAAGATGAGGGGCTCCTGTAGTGCCATATACTCTGACATAGGTATAATATTTTCCTAGATACCAATCAGCTATCCCTTTCATCCCATATCTATATTTGCTTGAAATTCTATACCTTGGGAACCCAAAATGATAGTGTAAAGAGGAGAGACGAAATGATCACAAATGTCATAGAAATACCTCTTGTACTTTATGTTCCAAAGTTCATAACAAAACACATGAACATGAGGTTGATCTAGATCCCAATTCCATCCAAGGTTGGGAAATGGAATTGAGGAACAAATGGCATCAATTAAATAAGATGACATGTAGAAACGAGGCATTTTCATACCTGGTACATTTTTCACATTGAGACATGTGTTGAAATTCAACATATCTACCTAGTTGAACACTTGTCATGTCTTCACAATGGTATGGGACATGGGTAGCCAATCTATCTAAAAATGTTTGCATTTTTATTCACCATATAATTGTTTCAGCATCACTATCAACATTTTTTATGGTGCCTTAAACTCTTCAGTGCGGATAATATTCTTCCCTTGCTTGAAAATTTTGACTTCGACTATCCACCAGTTCTTCATTTACTTGGCTGGACCTTTGTTATTTTGAGAAAATCCATTCAGGAATGGATCATTGAGGGAGCACATAGGTCTAGGAAGGTGATATCTTGTACTAACATATTCATGCCACAAATATGATATCTTTCATTCATATGTATTCAAAATTGTTGCAGTGTTAGGGTCAAACTTCTTAAAACACCAATGGGATGTTTCATTGTAAGGGAATAATGCATGTCATGCAACTACCAGGTGAATTCTACTCTTTTGTATGTTCTAGTATGCTTCAAGGTATTCATCTTCACGAGGAAAGTCTCAAGTATTGAATATTTTGTATATCTCATCATATCTCATGGAATGATATTCTCCAGTATGATAAGTCGTATCAGTCACTAAAATCTCTACCTGGCAGGCATAAGTTGAAGTAGAAGGCACCAAATTCCTGGATCTTCGGTCGTCTGACTAGCCATAACTTGTTCTTTATATCCTGCAATTAACAGATTGATCATTAGTTATCTGAACAACGAAAAATAATCCAATAATGCAATTAAAAATAATAAGAAACTTCTTATTATAGTGAAAATGGTGTTTCTAAGGTGTTACAGAGATGATTAAAGAAAAATGGAGTGGCCACTTAGCATATGACGAATAGATATGATCTCAATGAGGGTTTCAGGGTCATAAAATAGGCATTTAATTACCCAAACAAACAAATGGAATTATCTGTGTACTATGACTAGTTCAAAACCAGAGCATCATTATGACATTAATGTGATTTGAAAGGCCATATTGCTCAAATATGTGTATCGGAGTGAAAAGGGGCGAAAATTTGAAACTGTAGTCTTCAGAGCCATTGCTTGTGAAGGAGAAACATTGACAGAGTAATTTATGCTATGATACCAAGGTATCGAAAAATAATTCATACCTAGTTTTGATTTGTGTGCCAAAAGTTTACAGGCACAAATGGTTATATAAGCCTTCAAAGTTGTTTCCGTCGGAATGGAAAATATTATCATTGTATTCACACTCAGTTGCAATAGAATCGAAGAATATTCCATTTTTAATATCAAATTTTGTGCCAAAAGATTAGGAGCACAGATGGTTATATAAACCTTTAGAGTTGTTTATGTTGAAATGGAAAAACTTGTTGTTGTATTCACAGTCCGATGCAATAGTATCGAATAATATTCCCTTTTTAATATTGATTTATGTGCCAAAATATTAGGAGCGTGGATGGTTAAGTGTAATACCCTGGTTTTGAACCCCGTATTAAATAATGTATTTTGTTAATTTATGAAAGGCCAAGTGCCCAAACAATTAAAAGAGGCTAGTGTGCCTAGGAAATGCAATGTTTTGATCATTATTAATAATTAATTCATCACTGGCTATTAGACAGACAAGGACAGGAGTTATAGGGGGATATGATTCCACAAGAGAGGGGGCTTGAGGGGCTAAGTATTTATTTTATATTTTATTTACCCATAATTGTTTTAATGGAGAAGAGTGGTTACATGAGCTTCTTAGGGAAGGCCATGTGGTTGTTGATTTGCAAGTAAATATATAAACCCATCTTGTGAGTTGTTTGGGGGGTTCTTCTTCACTCACTCACTCATTGTTCATTGTTCACACCTTTCATTTTGTTCTCTCTCCATTCATTCTTTCACCCACTCGTCATTCCTCATTCGTGTTTTTGGCTTGGGAAAAAAAAACGAATTATTGGGGAGGATCCATGGATTTTTTTTTTTGTAATGACTACTGGTATATTCTAGCCATGAATTAATGCCTACATGTTTGAGATGCATTGGCATGTGTTAAGTTTTTCCCACAGCTATGAATCCTGAGAGTCCCATCATGGAGATTCTTGACCAGATGCACTGGAGCCCTGGAAGGAGGTGGAAAGCCTGAGGGACTGCATGGTAGAGAAGGGGGTCCATTCTCTTGGGTTGTGCAAGCTGGGTAGAAGAGAGCTTGTGTAATTTGGGTTACTGTGTGTGCTGAAAATCCTATGAGAGCTTGAGTGCTGACTGGTTTGGGAAGTTGAGTGACACTCTCGAACCGTCCATGTGGATTCATAACTCTGTCTCAGGGGTGACATTGTTGTTGAGACTTGGAACAACAATGTCTACGGTTGGGTGGAATATCCTTGGTCTGCAGCCAGTTGGTGATTTGTTTCATTAAAGATAAGTGTTCTTTGTCATGGTTTTATTTACATGTGTATTTATTATGTTGTGTATTTATTTATCTATGAAATTTGTATCTATAATATGCATGCTTGTTGGTTATTGTTGTGCATGACATATGTCTCATTTATTTATGTTGTAGCATGAATATTGAACTCTGCATGTAAATATTTCATGCCTCTTTATTAATTAGAAATTTATTCGAAATCGAAATTAGTTCATAAGTGAGTTTTGAGGTAGCGTGCCCAACCTATGGGTGGTTGGGTATGTTACCGCTTGCAATAGTGTAGCCCGACCTAGGAGTGGCTGGGTACATTACATATTGGTATCAGAGCTTTAGGTTGAAACATCGAACTTGTATGGGTCAAAACTATGGATAGAGTATTATGGTTAAAAATGGATATTTCTTTGTGATCTTAAAGCTTAGGAGAGATAGCACTGCAGAGATTGCAAAAAATCTAGAGCGTTGTGCAGAAAGTGATCATTTGTAAAGGATCGTAGAATCGTGGTCGTCCCTTTTGGATTTCGAGAGTAATCACAGTCGTTGATCGAAGCCAAGAAAGAGATGGAAAACTTTGTAACTTCATCACTTAGATATTATTGGAGACAAGGAAGAAGCATTAAAAGTTTGAAGTCGTGAAGTCTCGTCGATCATCTGATATGATAGGAAGATCGGGTGAAATATCAGTCATTGATCGTGGTCATCCGGTGTTGACCCTCTGAATGTAATAAGTTTGAGCCTCCATAAATCCTGAAGGCTGAAGTCGTGAAGTCTCACCGGCCATCTAATATGATAGGAATTCGGGAGTAATGTCAGTCGTAGATTCAGAGTGGAAGGATAACGAATTTTTGGGACTTCAGAACTTCACCACTTCGACGATTACTGGAGAATGGGAAAATACCTGAAGTGTTGAATCCCTGAAGTGTTGAAACTGTGAAGTGATGAAACCACGAAGTGAAAAGCCACAGTCTGTGAAATCACACAAGTCGTCATATCTAGAGCGGAGGAATGTGGATCGTTCATTTGATTTATGAAGTGTTGTAGGCCACGAGGCAGGGGTTTCGTATGGGGACACGTGTCACCTAGATTCAATACCTTTTGGACCCAAACCTGTTCATTTTTTAGTGACACATGGCACACATGCCATGGGTCCATGTCACAATAGGTGACATTTGCATTCCATGTCATCTCCAAGAGTATGGCCTCTGAGGGTGTCCAACGTCTCTACCAGTGAAATTTATGAAGACCGAAGTTGTGAATTCATGAAAAATGTCGATCTAAGATCCCTTTGGGACCTTTGTCAACCGTTAGATCAATTAGTGGAAGGATGGCATAAGCACTTCGGCAGGTATCACTCAGGGGGAGTTGAACGAATTGGGAGTTGAAATGTCCCAGAGTCCCAGAGCATTGAAGTCTCGAATTGATTAAGGATCGTCCATCCCAACACTTGATTAAGTCCTATCCATTGGATTAATCTAGTGGAAGGATATCATAAGCGGAGGGGTTAATCGACGGTAAGCGGTCATCGTCACTTTATGACCACTTCAGCAGGTATAACTCCGGAGGAGTTGAGCAACTTGTGAGTGATAATGTACTGGAGTTTTGAAGTAGTGAATTCATGCGGGTTGTCGATATAATACCCTATGGGATTCCTCATGATCATCTGATTAAATAGTGGAAGGATAGGGTAAGTGCTTCGGCGAGTAAAACTTTGGGGGAGTTGAACGACTTGAGAATTGTATTGTCTCAGAGTCCTGGAGCGTCAAAGTCCTGAACTAATTAAGGACCATCCATCCCAGTGCCTGATTAAGTCACGGTCATTGATCTCGTTGAAGCCTCCAAATGGAGTGGGACCGTCCAGTCAATGGGTGATTATATCTCGATCGTATGATCTGCTAGTGGAGTTAATAGAAGGGTTTCGATGAAGTTTACTCCAAGAGAAGTTGGAAGATTGAAAAGAGAGAATAGTCGAAGGCTGAAATTTGGAAGACTTGGTCCCAACGCTAGTCACATGATAAGGTAAAGGGGTCAATTAGAGGCGCGAAGGGCCTAGAAGTAACCAATCCCTCGGACATTGTGTTTGAACAAGCTCATTTGTATAAGAATACAAAGGAAGGCACTAAAGAGTGAATAAGCATGTGGTTTCGAGTCACGGTCACATGGAAAGTGGTTTGAAGGAAGTGCATGTGAAGAATTCGAATTATGTATCAGTTAAAGGAGTTGGGGAATATTTCGACAAGATTTTGTTGCAAAACAAAAGAAAAGGGGTTGAAAGTGATTTTTCGGGAAGCCATAAATTTCAGCTCAGATATCGAATTGGGGCAAGATTGTAGTCATTGGGAAAGATGATTCAAAGGAGAATAACATGGAATTGTTAAAATATTATGAATGATAATATATTTCTTCATGAATTGATAAGAAAAAGGACCTGTAGCATTGTTTGGCATTTTTTTTTATAATATGCATAATCTTAACAAAATGGTTGCTTGCACATTTTGCAGAATTAGGGGGTGTAAACATATTAGTTCAGTATAAGAATGCATATTCAAGAAATGGAAGAAAGAGAGGGAGATTACATCCATGATAAAGAAGCAAAAGGTAAAAATATCAGTGTTGGTAATGCAGAGACATAATCCAATGGACACAAGGGAAAAGGGGAGAAAGAAGCATTGATAGAGACTGTGAGAAGCCTAAAAATAGAAGTGCAGAGTTACAAAGAAGACAATGAGAGACTGATAAGAGAAAAAAAATCAGATAAGTGTTCAAGTGATGCAAATCTTAAATCAGTTATAGAGGCAAACAAAGAATGGATCAAACTCAAAACAAGAGGAAGAGGGAAGATGTCATGAAAGAAGAGATAACCATAGAAGAGCTGGTTATTCAAGAAGTACTAGCAGAAATCATAGACATCACTCACCTCCCTACTCAGCAAGGAAATTGTATGCATATGAAGATTTCATAAGTAGTCCAGATGTCTCTCATGTTAGGAACCAAAGAAGAAGACATGAATTGGACAGTTTGCAAGGAGAGTTGAGGAATATTAAGCCACCATCCTTTGATGGTGAAAGAGAAAGGGAAGATGATGCTGAAGCATGGTTTCTTGGAATCAGGAGGTATTTTCAATTGCATAACTACTCATCAAACCTAGAAGCCATAATTTCCACATACCATTTACATGGGAAAGTTGCTATGTGGTGGGATCAACTGAAGCAAGTTGAGCACATTAATGAGAGTAGGATCACTTGGAAGCAGTTCAAGAAATATTTTCAGAAGGAGTACCTTTCAGAGCACTTCTATGACAAGAAAATGAAGAGTTGTTTGAACTTAGGTTGGGAAGCATGACCATGGAAGAGTATGAAAAGAAGTTATTGGGGCTGCTAAAGTATGTGGGGCTTATAAAAAATGAGAAGGTGAAAATACAGAGGTTTTTGAGTGTACTGCCATCCTTTTATAAAGAGAAGATTCAATATGATGAACCCAAGAATTTGACTGAGACCATTAGGAAGGATAAGTACATGTATTATCAAGGCAAGGGAAGATAATCCATGCATAAATCTTGGAAGGATAAGAAGAAGGAGCATTCTGAGAGAGAAAGAAAGGATTCAAACCTCCTTTCAATAGAAATAGCCAAAATAAAAATCAGCCTGACAAGTATGCTAAGGATTAATTCAAGAGAGAAGACTCCATTGGAAAAAGGGGAAGACCACCAATACAATGTTGGGGATGCAAAGAATATCACATGTACAAGGATTTCCCTCACATAAAGGACAAAGTGAAGACCGTTCACAACATTGAAGAGGCTACAACAATAGAATTCATGGGAGGAATATACACAACCTTAGATGATCAACAAGCAAAGTACCAAACCAATATGATCGAGGTGGAAAGTAAGATCAGTAATCATCATGTTGCAATTTTAATTGATTCAGGAGAAATTCATTGTACATTGATCCTAAAATAGTGGATAGATTACATTTGGAGAAAAGTAATTTTGAAAAATCAAGTTTGGTTCAACTATCCACTAGAACCAAAAGGGGAATCCATGATATGGTCAGAGACTGTTCCATAAGTCTTAATCGTGTGAATACTAATGTTGATATAAATATTATACCATTGGGGTCTTATGATATTCTAATTGGAATGGATTGGTCGGACACGCATCATGTTGTCCTAGATTGTCATAACAAGACATTTACATGTCTTGATGAAGAAGGAAAATAGAGAATTTTGAAAGGAGTTCCAAGACCCATATCTATATAGGATATTTCATCCTTACAGTTGAAGAGATGTTTCAGAAAAGGATGTCAATTGTATGCAGCCCATGTGGAGGAGCCAGAAAAGAAAAAAGGGCCCAAGACTTGAAGAATTTTATGTACTACAAGAATTTGAAGATGTATTCCAAGAAATACCAAGGTTGCCACCAAAGAGGGAGATAGATTTCTCTATTGATTTAGTGCCAGGAGTTTCTTCGGTATCAAAAACACCTTACAGGATGAGTACACCAGAATTAAAAAAATCACAAATGCAGTTGGAATAATTGTTGAAGAAAGGGTACATACATCTAAGTGTTTCACCTTGTGGAGCACCAATACTCTTTGTCAAAAATAAGGATGGAACTTTGATGCTGTGTATTGACTTTTGAGAGCTGAATAAACCACTGTAAAGAAAAAGTACCCTCTACCCATAATTGATAACCTCTTTGATCAACTAAGAGGGGCAAAGATATTTTCAAAGATAGACTTGAGATCAAGGTACCATCAAGTAAGAATCAAGGAACAAGACATCAATAAGACAACCTTTAGAACCAGGTATGGGCATTATGAATTTGTAGTGGTGCCATTTGGACTGTCTAATGCACCAATTATCTTTATGTGCTTAATGAATGACATATTAAAAAATTATTTGGATAAGTTTGTCATAGTATTCTTGGATGACATGCTTGTCTATTCTAAGTCAGAGGAAGAGCATGAACATCACCTAATATTGGTATTGCAAGTGCTAAGGGAAAATCAGTTGTATGCCAATATTAGTAAGTGTTATTTTTACCAAGAACAAATCCATTACTTGGGACACATTATTTCAAAACAAGGTATAGCAGTAGATCCAGAGAAGACTGAATCCATTAGAGGATGGCCAACACCCAGGAATGTTTCAGAAGTTATATATTTTATGGGATTGGTTAGTTACTACAGAATATTTATAGCAGGGTTCTCTAATATTTCTCATCCCATCACTTCTTTGCAAAAGAAGGGAATTTTATTTGAATTGACATCTAAGTGTGAAAATAACTTTAATTTGTTGAAAGAATTAATAACTAGTGCACATGTTTTAAAGATTGTTGACCCAAATGAAAGTTGTGTGGTATATACAAATGCATGAAAGGAAGGACTTGGTGGAGTCTTCACTCAAAATGGACATGTCATTGGTTATGAGTCCAGAAATCTTAAAGAACGTGAGAGGAACTATGAAATACATGACTTGGAACTTGCTTCCATTGTTCACGCATTGAAGATGTGGAGGCATTATCTCATGGGGAATAGATTTGAATTAAGAACATACCATAGTGGTTTGAAATATATTTTTGAACAACCAACTTTGAATGCCAAGAAAACGAGATGGATGGAATTTTTAAGTGAACACGATTTTGACATCAAGCATATCAAAGGAAAAGAAAATAAAGTTGTCGATGCACTTAGTAGAAGAGTACATCTCATGCATACTACAACCATTAGTATGCATCAATCATATTTAAAGAGAAGAATTTTAGATGTTGTTGTTACAGATCAACATTAACTACAGGTAAAATAAAGCTTACAACAAGAAAATGTACAACAAAAAATTAAAGAATATGAGATGAAGGAAGATGGATTACTTATGCATAAAAATAGAATGTATGTTCCTAGTTCCAGAGAACTTAGGAATTTGGTATTAAAAGAAATGGATAATGTTCGATATGTCGGACATCTTGGTTACCAGAAAACAATTGCAGTAGTAAGAAGCCAATTCTTTTGTCTAGGAATGAAAAAATATGTTGTTGATTACATTTCCATATGTATGGAATGGTAGAGAGTGAAGGCTGAGCATAGGCACCCAACAGGTTTGCTACAACCATTTCCAATTCCAGAGAAGAAATGGGAAGTGGTAACCATTGATTTTATAACTAAATTACCCAGGACAACAAGACAACATGATTCAATCATGGTATTGGTTGATAAATTGAGAAAGGCTACTATTTTTTTCCTGTAAAAATGACTCATACAACAACTAATATTGCAGAAATTTACATGAGGGAGATTGCTAGGTTGCATGGGATACCTAAGGCAATTGTTTCAGACAAAGATACAAAGTTACTTCAAATTTCTGGAGGGGATTGTTTAAAGAATTTGGTACAAATTTGAACTTTATCACAACATACCATCCACAGCCAGATGGGAAGACAAAGAGAGTCAACCAAGCAATTGAATACATGTTGAGAATGTATGTGATGGATAATCCATCTAAGTGGGAGGATTACTTGCACTTGGTTGATTTTGCGTATAAAAATGGGTACCAAGATTCATTGAAAATGAGACCATTTGAAGCTTTGTATGGTAGGAAATGCAATACTCCAGTGAATTGGGACAACCCAGCAGACAGAGTGGTACTTGGGCTAGAATTGCTCAAGGATATGGAAGACCAGATGGTTAGAATTAAGCAGAATTTAAAAGAAACTCAAGATAGACAAAAAATTTATGCAGATAAGAACAAGATAACTAGAGAAATTAAAGTGGGGGAGCATGTGCTTTTAAAATTGAATCCCAAGAAGAGCTCTTTGAAGTTGGGTAGTTGTGCAAAGCTACCAGCCAGATTCTGTGGTCCATTTGAGATATTGGAAAAAATAGGGCTAGTTGCATACATCCTTGCATATTCTACTTCCATGAATGTGCATAATGTATTTCATGTCTCTTTGATAAAAACAAAATATGTACATGATCCTAACCATGTTATTGATTGACATTTGATTCAGGTAGAGACAAAGGGAGACTTTCAGGTCCAACCAATGTGAATATTGAACAGAAAATTCAGAATGCTCTGGAATCGAGTTATAGAGTTGGTAAAAGTACAATGGATCTACTACAGTCCTGAAGATGCTACTTGGGAGCATGAAGATTCCATGCGGGCAGAGTACCTGCAACTTTTTGAATAAATTTTGAAATTTTGATTTATGTTTTGTATATGAACTGAGGGCAATGACAAAATAAGGGGGAGGAGAATGTAATACCTCGATTTTGAGCCCTATATTAAATAATGTATTTTGTTAATTTATGAAAGGCCAGAGTGCCCAAACAATGAAAAGAGGCCAATGTTCCTAGGAAATGTAATTTTTTTATCATTATTAATAATAAATACATCACTGGCTACTAGAGGGACAAGGACAAGAGTTAGAGGGGGCTATGATTCCACAAGAGAGGGGACTTGAGGAGCTAAGTATTTGTTTTATATTTTATTTACCCATAATTGTTTTAATGGAGAAGAGTGGTTACATGATCTTCTTGGGGAAGGCCATGTGGTTTTTGATTTGCAAGTAAACATATAAACCCATCTTGTGGGTTGTTTGGGGTGTTCTTCTTCACTCACTCACTTGTTCATTTTTTACACCTTTCATTATGTTCTCTCTCCATTCATTATTTCACCCACTCATCATTCCTCATCTGTGTTTTTATCTTGGGAAAGAAAAATGAATTGTTGGAGAGGATCCATGGTTTTGTTCAATGTAATGACTGTTGGTGTATTCCAACCATGAATTAATGCATGCATGTCTTAGATGCATTGGCATGAATTAAGTTTTTCCCATAGATATGAATCCTGAGAGTCCCAACATGGAGATTCTTGACCAGATGCACTAGATCCCTGGAAGGAGTTGGACAACATGAGGGACTATGTGGCAGAGAAGGGGGTCCATTCTCTTGGGTTGTGCAAGCTTGGTAGAAGAGAGCTGGTGTACTTTGGAATTTTGTGTGTGTTGAAAATCCTGTGAGAGATTGAGTGCTAAGTGGTTTGGGAAGATGAGTGACACTCTGGAACCGTCCTTGTGGATTCATAGCCCTGGCTCAGGGTGACATTGTTGTTGAGACTTGGAACAACAATGTCTACGGTTGGGTGGAACTTCCTTGGTTTGCAGCCAGTTGGTGATTCATTTCATTATAGATAAGTGCTCCATGTCATGGTTTTATTTACCTGTGTATTTATTCCACTGTGTATTTATTTATCTATGAAATTCATATCTATAATATGCATTCTTGTTGGTTATCGATCTGCATGACATAAGTCTCATTTATTTATGTTGTAGCATGAATCTTGAACTCTACATGTGAATATTTCATGCATATTTATTAATTACAAATTTATCCAAATTTGAAATTAGTTCAAAAGTGAGTTTTGAGGTAGCGTGCCCAGCCTGTGGGTGGCTAGGTATGCTACTGTTTGAAATAGTGTAGCCCAGCCTGGGGGTGGTTGGGTAAGTTACATTAAGTATAAGTATTTTGGAATCATTTATGTCAGAGTGAAATAGCTCACCCTTTTATTCACACTTTGATGCAAAAGCATCGAAGAATATTCCTTTTCTTATATCGATTTTCATGTCGAAAGTCAAAGTTTGAAAAAGGTTAGGGGCATGTAGTTGGAGATTATCGATCGACATTCAAAATATTGGGGAATTTTCATAGCTCTAATGAGAAGGGTATCGAAGAATATTCCCTTCCTCGAGAAAAGTGTTATTTCAAGAAAAATGCACAATAATTCCACGAATGAATATATTTTTTGCACAGTGTGTATTGATTGACATCGGACAGGTCATAAAATTGTCATCGTGTAATAATAACATCTCAAAATAAATGTGATTATCCCTCCACAAATGATCGATTAACATATTAATCAACAGTAGGGTAAGTCGTAAACAAGGGCTATCAGATCGTGTTCATTGGAGTTGGAAGTTGATCACGGGAAATATTACTCTGATATGGAATATAGTAAGAATGGGTGTTGATATTAATTTGAAAAGACTTTGAAGGTTGAGAAAGAACTAGTAAGTATATCATGAAAAATGATAACTCAACTTCAATATGAAGATAGCATTAAAAAGAGAAGACAGTCAAACTGTATAAACAAAAGGAACAATTTCCCTATGACAATACCCTTCCAATCACGTAGTAATATAGTACCTTGTAAAAAATTTAGAAGGAGGAAATCCGATCAAAATATCTCTTGAATGAGATATTTTAGGTGAGTTGTTGTGGGGTGGTCACAACAAATGGCGACACACTAGGAAGGACTAGTTATCTATGATTCCAAAAATCAACTCAGACACATCATTTCATTTTTCTTGGCTTTTAAACAGTTTGAACAATGTACAGATTATGGATCCCACATCATCTAGCCTAACAATAAAACAGAAAGGTGATCCAGTACAGGTGATATCTTGCATAATTACTGTGATAAATAAAGGATGATTAATTAGCTTCTTATATACATAGGAATACTATGGGAAGAGACACCACAAAAGGGTATTTTCTTATTGTTTATAGACTGAAGTGTGTTCCTCATCTCTCTTTTCCTGACATTTCTTCGCCTCCAACGAGTGTCCATAGCCCTAATGAAGCTTCCTTGGTATCATACAAACATGGCCCCATTTCCAGTAGGAATCCATAGCCCTGACGGGTTTACTTGTACTTCCCACACTGATAATAGTTCATTCAACTTCCTGATGATCTTGTTTTAACATTTACCCCTTTAGATATGTAATTTAAGTATTTCTTTTGCAACATGGGTGAGTAGGAAGCGGGGTGATACGAGATTTAATTTGATATGCAAGTCTCATTCAATGATTTATCATCATGGGTCCACCCACATAAGTCACAAATTTATTTTTATTTCCAAGGTTTTTTTGGAAGTGTCACTAGAATTATGCAGAAGACATCTAAAGCTAGGACTCCCTCTGAATTTGTGGCTAAATTTGGCATAGTATGAGAGTGATCACACAGTTTAAGATAATTGTCATCAAATGCTTAAAAATTTTAAGCTTGTTGGTCTAAATTTTATCCTTGGAACAAGTGAGCAAGTCACGTGTTTCAGTACAATCATCATTTGTCTAAATAAGTATTGATCACAAGGTAACCTGATTGCTTCAACATGAAAAGGTACTTTCACAAGGAAATGTATTAGTTTTCTTAAAAAATATTGGGGTTTTGTCATAGAAGTGATTGATTGATCAGTGGTAATGAACAGACAGTTATTTTGAACTGAAAAAGTAACCAAAAATAAAATTTCAATCAAAATCAAGAAAGTCAAAACAAGAAAAAGATTGACTAAAGTAGAATCTGCAAAAAGGCAGGAAGGAAAATTCATAAAAACCTATTATGTACAAAACTATATCACCAAAGGTGATTAGGAGAAGTATCTTTTGAGAAATTGTCCATTGATAGGGAGCTCCTCCAAATATCCCTCCAATGACTTGAGTTTAAAGGTTCTTGGTCTAATCTTCTCATAGATCTGGTAAGGGCCGAGCCATAGTTTTTGGAATTTTGTGTGTTTTCCTTTCATTTCGTTTTCTTTATCCCATTTGAGCATTAAATCATCTTCCTAGAAATATTTGTTACCCATTGAATTTATGTCAAACCATCTTTTAACCAATTCTTGATGTTGTGTTAGGTTTTGTTTGGACTTTTCCCTTTCTTCCTCTAACTTGAGGAGCATATTTAATCTTTGTTGCATGATTGGACACTCTTCATCTTGTACAAACATAGCTAATTGTAGGGAAGGAAGGAATGTGTGAGTTGGCAGACTGACTTCTTGTCCATACACCAGAAAGAAAGGAGAATTCCCTAGAGAAGTCTTGATTGTTACTCTATCGGCCCATAAAGCATTGGGAAGGGCTAGATGCCAATTCCTTTTATGTTATGTTAAATTTATTTTCAGGATTTTGATCATATTTTTATTAGTGGCCTCTGCTAGCCCATTCCCTTGAGGGTATTAATTTGCTTAATATTTAATTTTGATATTCTTATCAAGAGAATGTTTAGTCAATTTCAAGGGAGAAAAGTATTTAGCATTGTAAAACACTAATGATCCAGGAATTCCAAACCTAGTTATAATAAAGGAATAAAGGAATGATATCACCTATTTTTCATTGATAGCTTTGAGAGGTATTGATTTTGTCCATCTTGTGAAGTAATCAGTAGTTTTCAAGATATATTTGTGCAACTGATAAGAGTTAGGATTAATTTATCTATCACATTCAAACCCCATTGTTGGAAATGGCATTCAATAATAGCAGGTTGTAGGGGTAACATTGTCTTCTTCTCCTTTCTAGCTGCTCTTTGACATTCCTTGCACTTTCTTGGATATGCATGGGAATATTTGAATAAGGTGGGCCAGCAATAACCAGCTCTAAGTATCTTATGGGTTGTAGTTTCACCTCTAAAATGTCCTCCAACAATACCATCATGAATTTCAGAGAGGACTTTATCAATGTCTTCCTTTTCAAGGCATCTCAAGAAGACACCATCATAATTTCTTTTGCACAATATTCCTTGAATGAGATGATATTGGGTTGATTTGAGTCTGAAGGCCCTCTTCTTTTTCTATTCT